>PNEQ01020743.1:0-25009 GCA_003012365.1 Medauroidea extradentata | reverse complement strand
AAACAATTTTAAAAAATAAACAATAATAATGTGCATGTTCTTAAAAACTGATTGAAGAACTATCAAAAAGATGCCCATTATTATAGTCTAGGATTATTATATTAAAAAAGTACCTACTAAGTTAGTTCAGTTCAATAACATAAGATGAAAAATATTTATCAAACTTCAAAGACATATATTTTAAATAAACATTTTTATTCCATTGGAAGATATTAGGCAAGGCCTATAATAGTGAATCTTTATGTGCGGTTGTATTCACAGTTTATGTTTTATATTATCGTAAAATTGCATTACCGTAACGTCTACAGTTTTAAGTGTTTGTGAATTATAATTTTTAACATGACTACTTCAAAATCTGAAATAAGTTTCATAAGAATGAAAAATTAACAAAGCACAACCAAGCCAAACTTCACGTCATGGCGTCAAGAGCAGGAAGAAAGACAATCGTCTCCATGGCCTTCGGATTATCTGGTAGCCTATATGTAAGCATGCTTATATAAAAGTTTTTCTAGGATGAGTTGCAGTTGTTTTAAGTAATAGTGTTTTGACTAATAATGTTAAAAATGGTTAGATTTGACATGTTCAGCTTTCGTTAAAACAAATAAAAATAAATTTTAAATAAATTATTAAGATTTTGTGGTTAAAACATTATATTAATATTTTAGATTACAAACCATGTCTATCCTAGAAGAAAACTGAATTACTACCAATAGTACACAGTAATTATAACCATTACCCCTGCGAAATAAAATAATGTATAAAAACCTATGTACTCACATGGTACACACTGTAATATAGTATTCTTACCGATAATTAGATCAGAAATATTTTTGTTATACCCGTTGATGTTAACATTCAAGTCCGGTGCAATTAGTGCAGTGTGTATATTTTTTATTTACATTAAATTGATTACTGGTTCGAAGGTAAAATTATAAAGTCTTTAATGTATTCGCTGTACCGTACACAGTTCATTAGAGTTATGCGATAAAAAGTGCACACCACTGTTACAAATTGGAATCCCTTGAAGCAAGACGGCGGCTATTGGTCATTTTATTTCCGTTAACAATTTCCGGCCAAGTGGGGGTGTTGCCAGGTTAGGCACATGTATTAAATAATTTTTCTCCTTAAACCAGGTAGACTATATGCAGTGCCAGGCAGAAAATATCCAGTAAATAATTATCCTACTTGAACTAAAAACGAGTAATGAAGATCATTTTTATGTATCTATTAACATTGTTATTTTCATTATTACGATACACCAGAGTAGTTTGTGACATTGTAATCAAATATGTATTTTTGAAACTCTTGTCATGCCAATGAACTTAAAACAAATGAAGCGGTAAAATGGTAATTGGTTTGATACATAAAACTAATTTTGTTAGAAACTCAATTTTTATTAGTATCATTATTAAACACTTCTTTCATACTAATGAACGTGATATGCATTTCATGACCGGAGTGTTTTATAAGGCAATTATCAAAATTTAATTGCCCTGGTATTTTTTACAAAGCTCCTTTCTCAATTGAATTAATATAACTACTTTGATGAGCCAGTAAACCTTACAATCACCCCGTGGAGTTTATATTTAAAGTAGTTGTTAATTCTTGTTTGTTAAATATATCAAGGGCTACCTAGAGAAGAGCACTTATATATTATGTCCAGCCGTGTTACTAGAGAGAATAATTGTACATCTCTGGGTGAATTAACTTAATGTTCATAGGTGGTATTACGCGGACACAACTGCTGCACGAGATTCTAGAATGCATAACCATGTACCGTGTAGGCGGTACAAGTGAAGGCGTGGAAGTACGGAATCGTAAATGAAAGGAGATTACAGCTTTGCTGTAGTTTAAGTTCAAGGAAGTATAGTTCCACGAGAGTGAAATAATACACTAGGCGATGCTAAACAATGTGCGTCATGGTCTCTGACAAGTTGGCAGGATGTGTTGAGTGTGAGTTAAATTTGGTCGGTAGTTTTAGGGTTAACTAAATCAAAGCGATCATACAAACTTTAAACACCAGCACACTACTGGGATGACATATGAGCGGGATGCAATTTTTATGTAAACATTATTAAATGAATTACTTATTAATGTACTGTACATACTAAATAACTGCAGCGGTTCTGACCTTGAATTAATGCGAAACTCTAATGACACTACTACTCCTAGTTCAGGCGTGTGAAACTTATCCGCAATGGTTATTTAACTGGTTTTAAAGAAAGTTTTTTTTTAAATTACCAATATTACGTATTGGCATAATTAGTTCCGTTTTCAGTCTGACTGAAACAAACTTGACGACTTAATGGAACACTTATTTCTGTAAATAAAGAATTAAGTTCGGATGTCGAATACGTCATTGAATACGAACCGTTTAGTGACCGAATTCACGTTCACAATATATGCAAAGAATATTTTGTTTGACTTCGAAATTTATTTAAATACTGTTATTAGTCGCAACATATTTGTACGATTCATAGGTTAGTTTTGCGTTATTAGGTTCTACATTCCATAACGTAACCTTCGTACAAGAAGGTGAAACAATTGCTTACATTCTTTTTAAATATATACATGTAAGTGGTTATTTTCACCTGAAGTTATTTACGATTTGTACAGCAAAGAAGAAAGAGTGGATAGTGAAGATACGAGCGAGTTAAGTTTTGTCTCATGTGTTTAGTAAGCATGATGACAGTACTGAATGCACAGAGAAAAAATTTAACAAGCCATTCAAAAACCTATTGTAATTGCATTATTTTACGAGCTGTGGTAGACGATACTGTAATAATAGCTTTCCTAATGAAGCAAAGGTTTTGTTTCATTACAGCGTGTGTAACAATAATGTATTTCTATCGTACAAACGGTGCATTGAAAACGTAATTCAACACATGTGTTTAGACTTCATTAAACATTAAATACAAAATATTTACCTTGATTTAATAAATATGTTTATGATGATAACAACATAACACGTATGCCATTGTTTTATTCAGCAGATTTTTTAAATAGCGTACAGGAACCGTTTAGAGAAATATTCATGCTAAGTCGCGACGTGTCTCATAACCCCAACAAAGTAGGAAATATGCTTCGCCAAGTCTATCGTCCACTACGCGATGTTCACAATATATAAGCCAATCTACATGTTAGGTATGCGCACTTTAATGGGGTGAGTGCGCAAAATGTATTCTGGTTCTGGCATTCTAGTCCTTCACTCCACACGTTTACAATTTTTCTTTTAGCGTCACTAACGCAATGGATAGGTATAGGGTGTTGAGCCTCAAACTAAAACGATTGTGAAGTCTTCATCTTGTGATTAATATTGATATACTGTTTGGAGTTATCATTGCAGTTTTTTTTTGTTTGAAAATACTTACGTTCTCCAGTTTGAGGTATACACTTTTTTTTTAGTAAAGTTTTATTTTCTATGCAGCAATTATAACATCTTTAATTTCAAAACCTGCCTTAAACTACCAATAATTTTAGCATTAGTATAATTTTTCTTAAACCTCTGTAATAGTATTCACTAAATATTGTTACAATGACAGTCAAATTGAAACTATTTTGTGGCTGGGCTACTATGCAGTGTTCCTTATCCACACAGCATTTTCTTTACCGCAACAAAATGTGTGTTGTGTCAAAGAATGTGTGTTTAGTAAATAGATTAGTCGATCGTACTAACAGGTAGATTTCGTTAATTTTCTTCAGATATGTAGATACACTTCTGACACCAGTAAATGTAAATTCGCTTTTCCCTCTTAACTGTAGTGTTTATATTGTTGAAACTATTGCCGAAATTTTGGCGTTTTGTATTTGAAATTGGTGAAAGTTATTCCATAAACAGTAAACAATATGGTGTAAAAGTTTTCGAATCGATTAAACGATAAAATAAGCAGTAATATAATACACTAAACTTTAATCACACAGCTACGTGCAAATGTATGCTGTAAAGTGACATCTTTAACTCATTTTCCATGAAATGACGTATGGTACCCTTATAATCCTGAACCCTTCAATTAGAAGATAGGAAATGATTATATGCTTGCTTTAGTAGGCATTTCAACTATCTAATCAGTCGTTTTATTTTAAATTATTTTCTTGTTTACAGTGTAATATTTCATTATGAAAAAGTATCTACAAATTCGAAGCCCTTTATACGCGTTAAGGACTTTCCGCGCGTTAACTGTTCATTGTTGGGATTAGCCGAACACAATCTGAAACGCAGTAAGTATTGCACTGCATCCTTGCATCTTACCTAGTTTATAAACGATAACTTGATGTCGTGGGTGATCGACTACTCCGTCGCTACGTCACTTCCGTCGTTGCGTTGCTTATTGTTTACAAATACCGGCCAAAAATTCTCAAATTACAGAACTATGCAAAAGAGTCAAAACTTTTTATCGATAGCTTTGTGTGGCTCTCAACAATATGGTCTTCAGAACGTATTAAGGTGAAACGCTGTGGGTATGTATCGATGACGAAATGCACAACCGGGCGAAACTAGGCAACCGCGAAATATTTTCCCTACAGGTTTGTACTTTATAATTGTGTGTAGTTATGTAACTTTTATTTTTTAAAAATCTAAATGTTAATTTTAAATTAATTGTAATTTTTAGTAATGGCTAAGCGTTGATATAAATGAAATGTGAAGTGTTATGTGTTCAGTGTGAGAGAAGCCACCATGTGTAACTGCGTTTTTAAGTTATGATAAGTAAATATATAAAAATCTGTCAAATAGATGTATTGAGCTCATAGTTTCCTCATATGAAACTCTGGGAATGACCCCACCGGATATCGAGCTCAGACTTGTTATCGAACTCCAATCGCAGTGCCGGTAGAAAGATGAGCACTTTGGCCTATAACACGCCCTTAGAAACTTTTCTGACTGCAAGCTCTCAAGAGTTGGCGAGACTCATGTAAAGAAATGTTGGTGGAGTATGCACCCTGCTAGCAGCCTAGCGACTATGCTTGATTGACGGGTCGTTATCCCCAGAGGCTATTGACAAGGCGAGAGTGTACGTATTCCCCTCCTCCATCACTCCAAACCATACCAAGAAGGACAGTGCTGTGATGTAGCTAGGCGCATGACAAGTTGTCTAACTACAGGCGTTTAGTTTATGCAAGTAAACAACATTGCTGTGACCTACTGAGCCAGAAACACACGAGAGCTGGATTAGACTCAATCTTAAGTCACTTTTATAACTCTGACAGCAGTATAATGTTCATTGACACTCAGAAAAATTAATGTGTTTTTTTTTTTCATGAAGTTTTGTAGATTTGCTTGTGTTTGGTTTTGTACTAGTATGAGAACTAGGTTTCGTGTGTAACTTAATTTAAATATTTAAATATAGATTAAGCAATGAAAAGTATTCAAGTATTATCATTTGAAATATATTTTTGTAAAACAAATTATTATATGTAGTTTAAGTCAGATAACAGACTACAACATATTCCAGGACACCAACCACTATATAAAGTTATTTAGCAAATACTTACAGTGGTTATATTTATTTAGTTTTTTTATCTGTTTCTCTTTTTTACTGATATCTGCCGTTACGATTTATTTTGTCTATAATTTTACTATATATATATCCCCGAGTGAAATAACATAAATACGTATAGAAAATTAGTTAGTATTACAGCACTGAAAAATAAGTACTGTTGCAGTTACCATACTTCTGTTAAAATAGATATGGTGTAGTACTAGTCTTCTTTGGTTGTCAGCAATAAATGGATTGTTCGTACAACAATCGGTTTTGTCAACTTAACAATATGTGTTTTTGTTCCGTCTAGAACTGAAATATTTTTGGAACATGTCAAAACGTACCATCAGCATGTAGGACAGTTGTCCCAATTTAACAGAAGTATAGTAACTTAAACAATTATTTTCTTCAGTGTCCTGTATTCTAGTAATGAACCTTTTCCATTGTCATTTGTTGGTAATAACTGTTTTTTATCGAGGTCGCAATCTCTTTTGTTGATATGAACTCTCAAAAAGAATTACGCTGTTATCCCTAAGGTATTTGTCTGAACGCCATTATTGATGGGGGGAATACCTGTAAAAGGGTTTGCAGGAAGTTTCTGCGGTTGTGTTTTTTTTTTTTGCTTTACGCAGTGTAAATGCAAAATAACATTACAACTAATAGTCATGATAACTAGAAACAAACGTTCTGAACTATAAATATTTTTACACAGGCGTGAAAGGTTACCATCGCTTAGGTGGTAAATTATAAATTACTGCTTAGTGATATAGTTTAGATTGTAAAAACAATAATAATATGCAAAGAACCCAACGATATAAAAATCACATTTTTCGTTTTTAATTTTAAAAAAATTGGGATATATAACACAACAACTACAGAATTTGATTCAACAATCAGATAAGCTGAGGTGCTTTAAATTTGTTCTAGTAAGTGAAAGAAAGCAATGCAACTGATTACAATATGTACTGAGTTCGTTTTCAATAATTTTCCTGACAGAAGTATCACAATTCAAAACAACGTTATTTTTCGACTGTATTAATGTTTACAATTCTCCGGAAAACCACTAAACGTTTCCAGGATTTTAGTTCTCTACAAGCCTTGGAAAAAGTGCTGAATATTCATCATATGAAGTTTTGCACTTAAGCAGTCAATCAGCAGCATCTATGCACTTAAATCATAGCAACGTTATGCATGTATGTTGAGCTTTACATACGTATGTATATATATAATAATAACTGTCTAAACAATTAAAAAATAATTTGTGACCTGTACAACAACCAATTTATTCAAGTCTCATTTTAATTTAGCACAGAACACTAGATATTTTTAATTTCCGACAGCAGAAGAAAACTTTTTTTATTTAATATTCAGTTAAGTAACATTTGATATAAACAACCATATAAAAACACATTACTGAGTGATATATACATATTTTTGTACCTCTGTCACTTTGTACCATTCTACGATAAGGGTTTCGTCACATATTTGGTCATCTGCATTTGAATCTGCATTTTATAGTAGGCCAAACAGGAAGAGCTGAACCAGTTTTATTTATGGGTGCCTCGGGATAGTAGTCCACCTTTAGTCTCGCCCGACAGAAAGTGATACTGACCTAGGCCACAATCCAGCTACAGAGCTGCCAGACCAGTTTTACGTAACTGATGGCCGAAAATGCGACGCGGTTTTCCTCGTATTATGCAACCCTTCAATCTTGCATGCACATCGGAAATAGCTGATGATGTGTCATGTACAGAGAATAAACACGTGGCGTCCTGTAATGTTATAGATGTTGCAGTTTTAGTACGTGTCATATACCGTCCGGTACCTTAGCGGATTACAATTGAATCAGGAATTTGAAAAACGGGCCAAGTCCAAGTGAATAAATTGTTGGAAAAGAACAAAAAACGTATTATTGTGGATCTGAAAGTGAAACGGGTTATCAAAAATGGATAACATGAAATTATAGTGTGTGTGGAATAATATGAAACATAATTGAAATTGAAAAACTTTTGTATTTTATTGTTTAGAAATTAATACTGTTGTTGGACTTGGTACTTTTTTAAAAAATAAGTAACGTTCTTTCTCACAATGGCATATAAAACCTAATTTCTTGAGTAGATATAAGTTCAATGTTGGATGTATTCTAGTGAAAAACTAATAATATGACACATAGATACATATTTTGTAAACACAACACCACAGAGTGCCTAATAGCCATAAAGCAATGTTATGTATTACACTATCAGATAAATCATAATGTCCTTGGTGTAGATTAATAGAACCTTAGTGAAAAAACTACTAAACTACTAAACCACATGGAAACTGATTCTTCAACAACAGTCACGTAAATCATAAACAAAATAATGCGCTATTGGTACATTCATAACTAGTTCGTTTAACGTATTTCTTGTATAGGACTTGGTTTCTTTTGTTGCTGACAGCTAAGAGATTGCTTTGGAGAGTCGGAATCTCGTGCAACCTGGATTTGCTCAAAATTTGGACTTTGCCCCTTTTGCAAATTCCCGATTCAGTTACAGCTGACAGTCACAAAAGTATCTTTATGCACTAAAGTAAAAAAAAAACATTATCACAGAGAAGGATTTTAACTTGCCTGTCTATTGTTTTCTTGCAAATATTTGAGTTCATCTGGGCATCCTCATGATTTGTTCTTAATTATACCATATGAACACATGTTTTAAAAAAAATTTTCTTATAAAGAAAGCTTCAAGAAATTATTAGTTATTGATGTCCCATCTATATGCAGTCACACCTTCAGTTGGTAAATTACGTCACTAACCCGACAAAATTTTGTTGAAGCGTGATCTTTTTATCAAGGTGTTTGAAATTCTGTGGTAATAGTGAGGTTTTACTCAAGTTTATAATATCGTGGTCTTTCTCACTGTAAAAATATTTGACAAAAGTAAAACAAAAATACAACTTCAAACGACTCTAATCCGTTAGGGTGTTAGACGACTGAACATTTTCATTTAGATGAAATTTTTTTCTTTGCCAGTTTTTTTTTTCGTGTCAAGTTTTATTGTGTTATATTTACGTTACGGTAATTTATGGTGGAATTTTTTTTCTCGTGAGGTTGCGATTATTTACATATTTATGTTCTTCATTCATCATTATATATTATTCTTATTTTTTTGTTTTGTCCAAATCATTGTTTTACAATTAAACTACCCTAAATTTCTCTTTATTTTAGTAAACCTGGCATTTCAAATTTTTAATCTTTACAGCATATACATGAATATCTATAAATTCAGAGTCTAACAATGTATTTTGTTATATAACTATACTAATATAACATTCTTATTGCTTGCCATTGGACATTATTCTGATATTGTTTTATTTACCACTGTATCTCGGTACCTTATAGCAGTAACATTTCTCCACCAAATTTCCCGTAAATTCTTGATTGTTCTTAGGATAGAACAGCCAGTTTTTTTTTATGAAATATCATCTCTTATGACGCCCATGGCAGTACTGTTTTAATCAGAAGAAATATTCAAGACGTTGGATTTAACATCACATTATCATGTACACAAACTTCAAGACTTCTTGTAGGCTTCAGTTCACGCAACGGATTGGGTGCTGGCCTCCCTACTAGATAACCCGGTTTTGATTATTGGTGGCACTAATCAGATTTTTGTACTTGGCAAACGTGCCCGAGATATTATTGAAGGTGGGGTTTTCTCAGGAATATCCTTGTCCCGACCCATTAGTCTGGGCGCTTCTCAACAGTCCTTAAGGGTGTTCAAGTGAGTTAAAATCATAATTTCATATTTGTATGAAAAATTGTGTTTTGTAGACAGTAATTGTGTGGACATTACACTCTTACGAAACAGTTTTTGCTCTCATAGTTTTCTCATAACGGTGCGTCAAAGTCAAAATTCGCTTGTTACGCTGCCATGCAAATAGTGAAAACCAAATGACCTATTTAAACAAAATAATTCACTGTGATCTTACATCCAATGAGATATGCAATAAAACATTAAAAATTCCATAACGTAATATTTTGAAATTAAAAAAAATCGCGAAAGCACAGAAAAACTTCATATTCAGCAACTTTTTAAAAATACATAAACGATTCGCTGGATTTTTTCAAATGTATTATTACGTAAGCCACAGTATGTTATTTCACGTACGTGAGTCAATTGGTTTTCACTATTTGTATGGCAGCAGAACCTGCAAAGCTAGACTCTGACGCACCGTTGTGAGAATACTACGCCAGCTAAAATTGTTTCGTAAGAGGAAACTTCACTCACAAGTATCATCTACAAAACTAACACTATTTCATATAAATATAAAATCGTAACTCTCACACTTGAACATCCTTAAGATAGCCGCCTAAATAAACGTATTTAGCGAGTTCAAGGCCTAGAAGTGTGGAAGCGGTAAAGACGAAACATAACGCTCATTACACCTAACTCTAACCTCTAGGCGCAAGTCTCTGAACTAGCGTGCAGTCTTTGCACAGACATTCGCCTCTACGAGACATTCAACGGTGACCCTATCATGCCATTACGTAATATTAAAATTAGAGGTGAATTGTACCCGCATATGTATTTAATTTCAAATTTCAGCAATATATTTTCAATAACAATATATATATTTTTGTTTTTGTTAAGGAGACGCAGTTTACAACATCGTTATTCACTGTAAATTTGTTCAGATTGGTATGTCGGTTTTAATGGTGTGCATAAAACTGTTAAATACAAATTTCTATATTTACGAGTCACTACGCAAAGACCGTAAGAGATAATAAACTTATAAGAGCAAAATTTAGTCACAACTTATGTTTAAAATAAGAAAATAATATCTGGTTGAAATCTAAAAATATAAACTTTACATTGAAAAATGATGAAGACCGCCCCTTTAAATGATTAACGGTGAACCTGAAATATGGTATATACACGCGTAACGTTCTTTGAATGTTATTCCTCAGCACACATCACTCATTCGAACAGTTTTCAAATAATCTTGTAACGGCCGAAGTTCTGCAAACCGCTTTGTAGCTTGGGCAGGTGGTCGCTTTAAAACCTAGATGTTAGACAGTGACCAGAATCTCTTCATTCACTCGTCTGTTTTAAACAACTAACAGCGTACAAAGGCGAGGGTGAGGCATCACACTTTGGCAGCATGGTCACCCATAAGCTCTGCCAAATTTCGTAGGAAGACGTGAAACGAAGATCTGCGATGGAGAAGTGATGTAAAACGAATGGTGGAGAAAACGGGAGTAGCCTATGTAAACCCGGCTACTAACAGCAAAGTCTGTCTCGTCTGTTGCAAATGAAAAATTATGGGATGACCCACTGATAATCTAACCCAGATAGTTATGACGGGAGATTATCTAGCCGCTGCTCCAACTGCCGTCCCTCTCACCGAATGTACAATACTTTGGAATCCGACCAATAGCGTACCGACTCCGTGCTCAGGGTTGAGAAACACGATACCGATTGTGAGAAAGTGAAATGAACCGGATAGCTTAAAAATATGAATGGCCCAAAAGACTTACAGTAAGCGGCAAAAAGAAAGAACACTTCGTTATAAGATTTATTTTGTTCTAACTCTTAATTGTTTGAACGTAAGCGGAGAGGGTGGGGGTAAACTTTGGAATATTACAATAATTTATTTTTCTTATCAGGTAACCATGAATAAAGAAATTTACTTGGGACATTTTTTACTAGTACATATCCACGTGAAATTTAATTAATATTTACTCACAGTTAACAAATATGAATAATAAAAATAGTATAAAATTGTTTAAAAAATTACACCATGTGTCTGAAGTTACCCCCACTTACTTTATTTGTTGTTTGTGGTCATAAACGCAACAACCACACTTCTCAAGGGACTAAGCTGAACCAGAGAAACTTGTGATACAATCGACCTTTTCCATTTTACAGTCCTGCTGATGAGGTAACTGATCACAACATTAGAGTCAGTTGTCTATGGGAACTTTCTACTAATAATGGCCGTTTCCAACAGAACTTTCAGAAGCTATCAACGTAACTACTAGAATAGTAAATAACACTTTGAAACGACTGTAGCGTTCGTTTCAAACGGATCTACAATACATAATTAATGTAAGCAATTTTAAACTATAAAATAATCTCAAGTGACGATGGCAACAATGCGAAAATTTGTCACCTGTAAAGTCGTATAGAAAGTAGCCAACAAAGTATCTACTTGGAAGTTAATATCAAATAAAAATCTTCGAAAAATTTATGCAGATTAAAATAATCGAAGTAGTCACCGCGAAAAAAATATCGACCATATTTGAAGACATTCAAAATTAAATATTTATATATTTCTAACTGACAATTCAGCAACTACGTAACAGTAATGAGACAAAAATTTTAGTTTTTTTGGCTCCAAAATCTCTGCTACAATGTTAATATTTAAAAATGTTATTTTACTTTGTTCCGAAATTGTGCTGAATATAAAATTGATAGTGTCGGTACACACATTAATTTGATCTAAAAGAAAATCTGATAATAACCTCACACAATCTGCAGCACAAAATCATTTGCAGCATGTGCTCTCAATGGTCTTTCCAAAAGAAAGAAAACAATCTAAACACAAACATCGCATTTTACATAACGCACATAAGAAAGAAACCTTACGTTCATCCTGTAAACAAGTGGAAAATAAATTTGGTACTGTGCTCGGTGTTTTACGAATTTTCTACATCAAAAGATCCATTGCAAAATACAATCCTGGAAGTTGAACTCATCATACGACCATGTGTCTCGTGAGGTACTAACGCAGTCAGATTGTTAAAATCCTATGAGTCAAGTCACTTAAATGACAAGCATTAATCTCTATATTTGTACACAAACATTTTTTTTTACCAACGAAAAATAAAATACTTGCTGTGTTAATTTACTGAATGAGTTTACTATATTCATTCTAGACACACAGGGGTGACTATCACAGTTTTTTTTTAATTTTTGTATATTAGGTAATACACTAAATATATATTTTCCCATTGCTTTATTTACAACTTATTTCATGCCGGTAAGCGATGCTTTACTCAGTTTTTTGTTTTTCTTAAGTATAGTAAATATTTTTTTAATGCGTAGGAATTTAAACAATACTCTAAGGGTGGCAATTTTCGCAACTAAAATAATAAAGTAAAATTGTTTTTAGTGATAAGTTTCCGGAGATACATGAATCTTTCGATTTAAATAATATATCGATCTGATCGAAATGCTTAGTTTTACCTGCAACCGGTGTACTTGTCGTAAGTTTGTGTATTATGCAGCAGATTTAGATAGAGTGTGAATTTACGTTTACAAAACATAACACTTATAAAGCTATCGGGGGATTTTTAAACTTATAATGCTATTAGAATATTTTTATTAACACAATGAGTGCTAGTTAAATCGGCATACGAGAGGTACAAGTCAATATCTTCTGGTCTGCGCATAAATTATAAAACCGTTATAAATACTACTTTTAAATACAGCCATACCTTTTCCACCACATTGATCTAAATACAGTAGTTATTTCTGCGCGAACATCTAAATATATATATTCTATAGTGGCGATAGAATTTAAACCGAACAGACGAGGTACTTGTTTCTTATTGTTAACTATCGTATACTTCTTACTTTTTAGGCAGAACTGTAGTGACCAAACACAGATTGCCAAATTCAGGAGTACCAATAGATAAATCCTTCTCCTTATCCAGAGATTCCCAACTCACCCACCATCAGCTTCACAATATTGTAGTGAATAATTATGTAGTGAAATTCACAGTACAAAGGCATCATTTAGTGTATTCTCAAATCAATCTATCAAAGCCCATAGCGAAAATGTTCGTTTAGGTAACACACACGAAAATGTCGAAAATCTGTTTGTCTAGTCCGAATGGAAGGACTCAGAATCTGATTACGAATTCATTACCAAGACAGTTTAAGTACGAACAGGAGGTTCAGTTGCACGTATTATAAATACGATTATATGTTACATGCACTGTTAAGAATAGCCAAGTAACGAATCGCAGCATGCAAAATAGTCGATTTAATTGTAAGTTTGAATTTGAATTCATCGGTTTATCACGATATTAGACCTACATTTTTTTGCTGAGCCATAATTCAAACAAAGTTTGAAAGCTTACAGCCTATTTTCTTCGTTTTTATCAACTTTGCTACCTTCACCCCATGTAACATGCATAGTTGTTGTTAACCCGGCGACTATCTTATTTCACATTGATTGACTGAGAATGTGACAGGGTTGGAACTTTTTCTCCTATGTTACCTGTCATTTCGTAAACTAGTTAAAAATTAAAGCTACAATTTTAACATTTCTAAAAAGAAAGACCCTTTAAAAATCCTTTCTGACAAAATGATTACTTTTTAATATTGTTCCTAACTTAAGTGTGAAAATACCAGTTATATTCTTTTATTTACTGAATACGCTGTTGAATTATATATATAAATTTTTTTGTAGTATTGAATCCTGCTCAACTTGTGTATAGTGCTTCATACTACGAATTTTCCGTAAAAGATAATGCCGTAGGCTATACAGGGTGCAAGGAAATTAATAGCCCAAACTCTGGGAGGTGAGTCCTCGTGAAAAATTATGTACACATTATACAGGACACTTTAAAGAAAAGTGAATATTAAGGGTGGAATAAGCCCTTGAAAATCGAGTTTTAAAATCGTATTTTGTCAAAATATTTGAAGCGATTAGGAGTGAAATTGCGATTCTTTGGGTTGTGTTACGTATTAATGAGATCTTCAACATTTAATAATTTCAGCCTTCTAACCTTCCCCTTTCCTGAAAATAGTAGGTGTTGCCTCCATTATATCGCATAAAACTAAGTTGGCGTTACGTTTTGTGGTCATAATATGTTGTCTATTTGGGCTGTACACCGTTTGGAACAAAAAAGGTCCTCTTGTCGCAAATGCCCATAATGCACCGTTTACCAGGAAAATTGACACAACTGTTCTGTGGCTGGTATGAAGGCAAAAAGTGCTACATCCGTTAAGAAATGTATTTATACCATGCTCTCAGGAAAATGTAACCTGTGACGCAGTTGTTGAAGCATGTCGCAAAATGCAATTACACAAGTTTATATTAAAAAACATGCCTTTGCACGACTCAGTTAATTTGGCAACAAATTTGGTTTAACAAAATTTACAAAATGTTACTCTTTTGACGAAATAAATCCGTGAAATTCATAAACAACTGAACATCCTTTAGTAAATTCTGAAAGAATATAAAACGAATATCTGTATCCCATGTACGAACTTCGCTGATAAATAAAAAATAAAGAAAATCGTATGGAGGATGCACCCTAAGGGGACAACTCTAAACTGTTTGATGTCACTTTGATTTTGGGCCTGTAGGCTGCCATCATTTCTGCATTGAGACAATGGAGTGAGCGTTTCCGGAATAAAAGGGTGGGGAAAACGGGAGTTTTCTTATAAATCCTACCTACCAGCGACATCGTCCGACACGATTCCCACTTGCGAAACATTGGTGCAGTCACAATGCAGATATGATGGCAGCCTACAGGCCCAAAATCAGAATGCCATCAACCAGTTTGGAGTTACTCCCCCCCCCCTCTTGGGTGTATCCTCCACACATTTCTTTATTTATTTATTAGCGAAATACGTACATGACAAACTGATATTCATTCAGAAAATTACTAAAGTGTGTTCTGTTCTTTATGAATTTCACTGATTTATGTCGTCAAAATAATAACATGTTTGTAAATTTTGCTAAACCAAATTTGTTGCCAAATTAACCGAGTCGCGCATAGGCATGTTTTTGTTTTTAAGCTTGTGCAACTACATTTTGCGACATGCTTCAGCAACTGCATCACAGGTTGTATTTTTCTGAGAGCATGGTACAAATTCATTTCTTAGTGGATGTATCACTTTTTGCCTACATACCAGCTATAGAACAGTTCTGGCAAACGGTGCATTCTAGGCTTTTGCGACAAGAGGACCTTTTTTGTTCCTTGTGGTGTACTACCCAAGAAAACAACACGTAATGTTCACAAAACGTAACGCCAACGTAACTTTATATGGTATAACGGAGGCAACCCCTGTTAATCTCATGAAAGGAGAATGTTAGAAGGTTGAAACTATTAAATGTTTAAGATTTAAGTAATACTTAACATCACTCAAAGAATTGTAACTAAACTCTCAACGGTTTTTTATGTTTTGACAAAATACAATTTTCAATTCCATTTTCGAGGGCTTATTCCGCCCTTAATATTCACTTTTATTGAAAGTATCCTATGTAATTTTTACTTCATTTTTCATGAGGAATCACCTCCCGGAGTATGGGCTATTAATTTCCTTACTGTCTGTATATTGTTTAAAAATCACTGGAGTGCAAATTAAAATTTCTTGATTGTTACCTACGCTAAAATTGAACTCGCCTACGAAAGTAGAATAATTTATAGCAAGGAATACGCCATGAGGTGTTTACTCGTTTAAATATTTTGGCATTTTCTTAAACTCATTGGATGTGGCAAACATTCACCTGTTATTATTATTTTAATTTTGAGTTTTATCTATTTTTTCCAGCCATAGGAATACCAGGAAGGATGGATGAAGAAACCTAGTAGTAAAAATAACGAATGTAAGTTTTTGATGGCTCACAGAGTAACATTGCATGCTCGCGATATTATCAGAGTTCAAAGAACAGGTTGTAACCTGAAGATTTTTCCTGCCAACATATCAAGGAATGCGGAGGGAACGGCCGAGGAACTGTCTCGAGAGGGGAAGAGTGAACAAACCTGAAGCACCAGACTCCCTCACAAAGCAAAAGGCGAAAGTTTTTAACGTAAGTGGGGACGTATAAATGGTAGGGTGAAGAGGGCGGGGGGTTGCATAACCTCTCGCCTGGGCGGGTGGGTGCCACACTAGTCCGCAGACATGCATCGCGTGGTGAGTATGCTGCAGATTTTCTCTCGCCCGCAAGCCACTGCTCTGCAGTACATTTTGTACAAACAATTGCTTTTATTACTGCTTATCGCTGTAGAAGATCATTGTCATCAAGTTCTTAACTATGCGCGTACTCTGCTACATCTAAGATCACGTGTGCGTGTACGTGTGACTAGGTTACGCAACTTTATGAAATCGGTCATTTAAAATAGGTACAACATTATTTTCCGTGGAATACGCTGATTCTTTTAAACAACGTGATAGCTTATAAAAAGCAATTAGAGTAAGTTTTTCGCTACTATCCCGTAATGTTAATTATAGTGGGAGTAATTTTATCCTGAAATTGATTGTTAATTATAATGTATTTAATTATATCATAAATTATCTCTTGATATTAACCAAAACCAATATGAATAATGTCAAAGCAATGTATGACCAAGTAGTATTTTATTTGATTTAAAAACATGAAATTTTGAACTCGATTTTCAGCGTTGAATTATTTTCACTGCAAATCTCTTCAGGAAAAATTTAAATCACATATTCGACATACTTTGTCGTAAGCTATCACTACGCGAAGTTAACACACTACGCCCTGACAAAACCTGATTAACAAGTAAAAAGAAACTGAGATAATATTTTGCTCCAAATAACATTCTAATGATTTAAAATCATCGATTAACATAGTCCCGTCGTTTGTAATGTGAGAGGCGTTTAAAAAACATGAAATACTATTTTTTCCCACCAAATAAGTTTTCTGTTTAAGTCATTTGGAGGAATATTAGCAATGAGAAAATTTTATTCCAAAACATATACAGTTTGAGTGTAAGGAAAACTAATTGGAAGTGAACGCAATTTCTCCATAGCGTTTAACTTTTACGAATTGGGAGTGAAAGATATGCAACCAATCTAAAGATTTTCATTTTATTGTTGGTAATATAGTTAAAATTCAATATTGGAAGTTACTAAGAAAGGTTATATTTATATTGATAACGATATTTGTTTGAAGTTTAGATCTGCCATAAATTTAGAAATAAATGCGTGGATTAATTTAGCGTATATAAAGTTCCTTGTTAAACTTATCTTTACCGTGAGAACCCATTCAGCAAGCCACGATTTTTTTTAATTACACCCGCATTCAAGCCAAATAGTCTAAATGACGATAAATTTCAGTTTATCGAATAAATTTGTTTACACTAACAATCGAACAAAATGGGAAACTTACTCTGCAACAATTACTTTCCTCTGTCGCAGTAAAATCTTCAATTATAACGTAAAACTTTAATGCTCATGAGAATTTAATTGTATGTATGGTTAGTAGGTTTATTTTTGTTTTCATGTTTCAATGCAACATAGGAAAAATAATTTACACCGATACTCTTCTAACTTAATGTGCGTGAAATGTTAAAAGGCTACTTCAGCAAAAACATTTATTTAAAATAAGAAAAATTATATCTATATCTATATCTATATATATATAATTATTTATATTTCTAATAGAAACAACTATTTCGAGTACAAGAAAAATAGTTCTACAAAGAAAATCTCAAACGTGCAAAAAATATAAATTTAGTTTCTAAATTATCGGAGTGACTTTTAGTTTATAAAAAAATAATATAAACTCGATCTTGTCATATCTTTTTTTTACTTTAGTGCCTTTGTATATTATCTACTCTAATGTTTTCATTAAGAAAATTCTTGTGTCTATCTCACAAACTGATGGCTAGGCTTAGTTATACTTCTTATTTTGCGCCTTGCAACAAAATATGCACATTGTTCCTTGCTGTAGGCCTCGTCATCGTGGATACGAGGAAGCTGTAAGTTGGCCGCAGGTAGTTGTCCTGGTCTTTTGACAGGCCTGTCGCAAGAATGGACAGGATGAAATAAGCTGAGCTGCAGCAGCGATGGAACGAAAACGGGAAAGAAAACAGGAAAGTCCCGAGAAAGCTTCCACTCCTGTAGAGAAACAGTTTCTGACTACTGTGCACCCGTGGATTACTTCTTATGAAAACGTTTAAAGAACGTTCACTGTAAAGGATGTTTCTAACCTAAAATAAACTGGAGAATTTTCACAAGTGAAATACTCTAAATTAATGATGTTCGGTGACTTACCTATCCAAACTATGGAAAAAATTTACTGATCCTAAATAAAAACGAAAGCCTAGCTAACAAACATCCGTACAACCAATTTTTAAGCATTTAACTTGTGTAAACGGTAACAAATTTTATATGTATGTTACGTATAAGGCTGTTAAAATTACAGAAATAAGCTGCATATACGAGTTAGAGTTCAATTTCCAATTAATAAATTGACAAAATCGAGTGATATTTATTTAATATTGACCATAACGATTCATTGTGGAAATTAGTAGCTATCAATCTCGCGTGTCGGTTATTTTACAATTTAGGGTTTAGTCACTGAATTTTAACCTTATTAAAGAAAAAACTTCTCTCTAGGTACTCACGCTTGATTTTTTTTTACAGCGAGACTTATATTTTGGAGGAAATTATTTAATTTTGGAATAACAGATTTTATTCAACAACTGGAATTAAAACACCTTATAAACAAAGTAACAAACGAAGATTCTATTATCAACAAGAATACTGAAAGTTACATAGTTTATTTCATATAAATACCCCGAAAGCTACACATAAAAAAATGTACATTTACAAAGTAAATCTAGTAACATAATATTAGAACATTATCAGTCAGGTAATAAAAGAAAGATGTCGAAACATTTTTTTAAGTGGTCACAAACATCGTGAACACCTTAGGAAACTGGTAAAATAAATGGTAATGAGCAGATTTTCCGTTTTGAAACAAAATATACCTAGGAGATCTGCCACGTGTTACAAAATATTTCGTACTTTTCAAAAAAAAAAAAAATTGGAAACTAGTTACCAAAAAATGTTTTATAACACTACAAACATTTTTTGTAAAACGAATTATATATTAGCTGTAAATATACAAAATTTGTTTATAGATTTACGTAAATGTTTGTAAAATTTTGCACATTTTACAACACATTTTTGTAGTGTTACAAAAAACGTTTTTGAAAACTGGTTTCCAAAAAACCTGTTCGTGAAAGTACATTTTTTTTTACTGAATAAGATAATCGATTAAAAATAACATCGTAAACTCCTGGCGCATAAGAAGAAAACGATGTGAAAGGTCTTTTGCATGAAATCGTTCGGTCCACTTGCTAAACCCAGCGTGGACATAGTGAAAGCTGATATTCGGATGTAAAACTGGTTCCTACCTTCATGATCGACCTCACGCGAAATATTTAGTTCTTACTTTTCCTGCTTCTCTGAGATTATACATGCTGTTTCTTTGCAGCGCTTGAAAAAAATTAAACTGGAAATAGGTACCGCTACTCTGAGCATACTATAAAAGTAACTGCAAGTGTCATGCGAGGCTCGTAAAATAAAATATTGAAATAAAGATTTTAAATTGAATTAAATATAATACTGACTGGTTAATAATTGACAATTAATGCGACAGGTTCTTAGAAGTGCCGCCTATCACGCGCTTAGAATGCGTGGCGGTGTGTTCGTAAATAGATTTATTTTACGAGACTATTGCACACATGCCCATTGTGTCAACGTACGAGAAGAAAATGCACTACAAACGATGAAAGAAGGACAGTTTAAAAATATTGCGTCAATTAGAAAAAAATATTTCGGAGCCCTTCAAAATTAATTAGTACAGCTTCTTCAACATGTTATATCTGAAAAACTACTCACGGTATTCGTGTGAAATTACTCTTGGAAGCGTGCAACGGACATTGCTTAAAACAATTTAGTCAGGCAAGTGATATACGACACCACTGCACGCAGTTTCAGTGTCGTTCGGTAGGGGTGATACCGCATCAGTTGAGCCGGTCAACATCACCCTTGTCGCCGTGCTTCACTCACACAAACACACGGCCTCCAACCTTGAAGTAAATATGTCAATGGCGTAGCAGATTCTGCCACACCTGGCGAAATATTATTCAATACGTGTTCAGAATCGTATCATATGCTGCAACAATCGTAGCAACCAAGTACATGTGGTCTCGTACACAAGCAATTTCATGAGTTTACATAAGAAATTATCATCTTGCTAGCCGTGGAATAGGGACGCACAATCCAATCCAACGACCAGTATACATAGAATGTGAATGTTATCATCAGAGAGGTACGTTCACACAGGAACGTTCTGAGGAAATGTAAGGTCAACAGAGCTATCTTCTGTACGGAAGGTTTCCACGAACACGTCCTGGGCAGCCTCGTCCTTTTTTTTGTCCATGTCTCCTCTCGCTGGTCTCGTAGAACAACTGCTGCCGGCACAAGAATGGTCAATGAACTGTGCCTTACATCGAGTTTCATTTACGGTTCTGTTTACAGAAAGCATAAATTAAACACCCATAACACTCTAATAATAATTTCGAAATTTATTTATTTTTTTATAAATTAAAATACCTTAAAAACAAAGTGTCTAGTATTATTATCAAAGATATGACTTCATATTGTAAAACAAGAATAAATATAGTTTTTATTTTTGTTTTTCGAAATAGTTTTTAAGTTGCATGTATTTTGTAGAGAATAAAGTTGAATGGTTTGTTATAGGACATAAATAAAATTAACATTTATTAAATATTTTTATACTAAAATACTAAACGACAAGCGTAACAAGAGAAACAGAAATTCGTGGTCAGCTGCAATTACTTTAGTTCCACTATATATACATAATGACACACACACCAATACGGTATTACCAATGTAAATAATGTACATTTATTTATCTTCAAAAATTGTATATTTGTGTTTATGATTTACTATTATGCAAAACAATTTATAATACACGAAGAAAATGTGTAGTATGAGGCTACGTAAATTGTGAAATATTTCGCTACGCAAGACGTGTATGATTTGAATTTGTATTCTTGAGAATGCAGAGTAATAATTTTTAAACTTTGGTTATTCTTCCAAACTTTAGTAATCACGTTTACAGAAGAAGAATATTCTGATGTGGCACGTGATTAAACGCAGGACTATACAACCGCACAGAGTCAGTATTTATACTATTTATAACAGACTAATGGTATCTTATACATGTTCGCTTTCTAGCCACATGTCACA
Organism: Medauroidea extradentata; assembly: GCA_003012365.1. Classification (NCBI taxonomy): domain Eukaryota; kingdom Metazoa; phylum Arthropoda; class Insecta; order Phasmatodea; family Phasmatidae; genus Medauroidea; species Medauroidea extradentata. The sequence continues at coordinate 3,495 of PNEQ01020743.1, read as the reverse complement.
AGTGACTTTAGGAAACCAGAAACTATAAACTGCTGTCTTGCTTCTGGATTACATTTGTTTCACCGTGATTCAACTTCTGTAACCTCGATAAAAATAAAATAAATTTGGTTAAATTAAGTATAGCTTTTAAGGAATTTACTTCGAGGATAAAGAAAGTAAATCAAGTGCCTGCTATGCTTCACACCGAACAAGAAGCAGGAACTTCACCATAATACTTCCTAATTTCTCGCATAGTTTGTGTATTGTTTGAAATAACTGGGGCAGGTGGTGGCAGATATGGTCGTTGGCTTCGCAAATGAGCACTACTTATATTTCCGTCCTGTGCTTACAACTGCGAGACACATGTGCAGGAGACACATTCTACAAGAACTCCAAGGAGAACGTCAGTTCAGAGCAGTTAACTTTCTGAAGATGAATTTAGTAGAGGAGAATTGACCGCGAAGTACATTTTTGTCATTTAAACTATTTTTATAAGCAAAACGTGTTTGCTAGTGATATTAGATATACCTTCAAATGAAATGTTATGACGGTCAGCAAGCCTTGAGGTATTAGGGCCATGATCTTTCATTTATTTCAAAGAATTGCAAATGACTCAAATATATTTTAACCAAATAATTTTAAAACATTTTAAACTTTGTACAGTCATACGATACACCATTTTGCCACAGAGTTTTATAAAATAATGTACCGTCCGCTAGCAAAAAATTATTTTGCTTCATTTTGGCTTATTTTGACAACATAATATGGTTTTTTTTTCAGAGGAAAAAATCTAAAAATCTCTTTGGTGTATTGCAATAGAAAAATGGAAAAATGCAGGTACAAACGATGATATACAAGTGTTTAAACTCTAAGAATGGCTTATACATAATAGCGTTAACAATATTTTCAAAATCACTGCAAAACTAAAGAGTGAGGTCTTAAGGGCGTGGCCTACCTGTGCATGAGAGGTTCAGAAGCGACGGATCTGTAAGCGTGACCTTGAAGAGCTCAGCGAATGTCGCATCGCCACAACGAGCCAATCACAGAAGTAGCGTGTAAGATTCCCCCGATCTATTGTAACTACTGGAATTTAAAAGGTGACCATGTAATTATTTTAGTGGTAGAAAGCTTGAAGAAAAGTTTCGCAAACATCCGGTATGTACATTTTGAAATATTGCAGCTTCAAAGGCTCGTTTTTAGCAGTTTAAAAGGCTTGTAAATAGTGCTTTAAACAAGCTTATTTTCTTAACAATGATTTTCCGTCCTTGGCCAAAGTGTTTTTTCTCTTCGTACATTCCCACTATGGGTTCATAATTCAATAGTTTCGTAACAAAAAAGTATTTCCCACGCAATGAAACGCATTTGAAGCATGTGGCACGCGGCGCACTTAAGAGCTGGTAAGAAAGAAATGAGGCAATCCTAGAGCAAGGAGTGACAGAGTTGAAGAATCTATCTGGAGTGCCCCGAGAAAACCCACCGGACAGCGAACGTTTATCACTGCGACATCCGACAGAGATACTAGCGATATTCGAACCCGAAACACCGTGGATTAAGGGGAGTATTCTGTCAACCACACCACCGCGACTCCCTTCATTAAGTGATCAATAACACCTACACTTACTGTAAAATATCTTATCTTTGTTAGTTGGACAGTTTTCCTTACAGGTGTGTTCCAAAAACAGTAAAAATACGACTTCGACGTGTGCTTACGCGAAAAATAAAGTTGAATAAAGATATTTGTATTGGACGAAAATGTGATTGGAAGTAATTTATACAGTTTGAAGAATGCACGGTGCTTGTATAAGGAACTTACTACTTTGCTGGCAAGCAATCTTAAGAGGAGTCTTCGCCGGAGTTGAACTTCCACCTTTGACGCGTAGGAACAGCGTAGCGATAAGAGCCAGTGTCCCACGTTTGACGAGAAGCACATCGCCTCTGTTTACAGAGCGCTAAACTGGCTTGCAAGGTTTTCCTTGCAGTCTTTTTCCTACGGGACTTTAAGAGGGCGTGGTACATAATTCGTCGCCAAAAACATTAATCTATAACTGTATGTTTTTTAAACCAATTTGCAAACACTAAACAATAGCAATTCTATATAGGTCATTCGGGATAAAGTGAACACTAGAATTTCAATCTTTGAAAAATATCACTAGCCATTGCTACATACTATTCAACAAAAACTCTAGTTGCTTCATAGCTTGTATGGTTGGCAGCGAAATTACACTACATAGTTCCGTGAATTTTCCTATTTAAATACCACAATATTGTAACAAAACCAACCAAAATCGACATTATTGTATTTATATAACTAATAAAACTTTTTAAACAAACTTTATGGATTTATACTGACTGTACAATTTATCTTAGACGCGCAGCCATCAAGTGACGTGTCCAGCGTGGAGAAATTTCCCTTTGTTAGGCGTTACGCGCGGAAAGATACGAAATGGCGTAAAATAGAACTTTAGCAGAGGTTTTTTGAGTGTTCACTTTATCCCGAACTGCCTATAGAATAGTTTAAGCCGACGTTTTAAACAAAATTGTTTCCAGTGTTACGAGGTTCTGAGGCACAATCTCTGACGCCGGAACCTCGTGCATTTAACTGCGGCGCAAGAGATCACGCGTAACGGATTAGTAATTCTGGATAAATATTTAGTCATAAAGTTGGCAAATACCAATATCTAGAATTGCCATTGAGTTTTTTATCCATATTGGCTTCGAAAAAAGAGTGGAAACCAAATTATATTTTCAGCGTTTATTTATCTACCACGCACTCTTAAGCGGTGACAACATTTAATTTTTGATTAGTAAGAAGTTGAGACCAACGCATGCCTCTCGCTTTGCACTTTGCGAATTCAGGTCTACTATTCTCGGAGTTACAGCAGTCCAATAAATCTCTTATTAGCAATTTTGAAATGCCCAAAAATCATGTTTCTAACAAGCGTGCTAAATTTTTGAAAACCTAGAAGCATAGTTTCAAGCGTGTGTTATTTTCGTAGATAAACATAATATGATTAAGTAAAGCGGTTTCGCGTATAAAAGTATATGCGTGACACGCTGCAAAGCCGGTCATGCCCAGGCCGCCGAGTGGTGTGCAGAGCTTCGGCCATTATAAAATTGTTCGAATAATCCTCAGCGTGCGTAAGAAATATTTACTTAAGAATAGCATTCAAAGAATGTTACGCACGTGTATACCCATTTCAGGTCACCAATATATCTCTGAAGTTTACTTTCTCACTGCCGAAAACTGCGATAATGTGTGTTTGTGGCCCTTTTTTATGTATGGCTCATAATATTTTTAAACTTGTAGACGTGTTAGATGCATGGAGGTATTAGTCTATGGAGTGGCAGCTGCCGTACATTTCAATAGTTATCATGTGAAGCCGATCATTTTCGAACATTTTCGAACTGCGCATGCGCAGGACGTTATTTTTCACGAGTCGCCATATTTTGGGTGGCAAAACAATAGCAGAAAGCAATGTAATTATGTAATTTTTTACAAAAATTCGCGCAAATTTT
>PNEQ01020741.1:0-26690 GCA_003012365.1 Medauroidea extradentata | reverse complement strand
AGAAGAGATTAAAAAGTTTCTTATTGTTAAATCCTATTTATACACTTGAAGAATTTTTTGAACTGGATATAACTAAATTGTAATCTTTGTTTTGTATTCATTATTACTTTCTATGTGATGTGTGTATGTTTTGACGTGATTATACAGCTGTACTGCTCTACTAATCTGAATCTGAATAAACTAAACTAAACTAAACTTAATCATCTTATGATTCTTGTTTATTAAAATTTCTAAATACGTCTGCTAGTTCCGCCAACAAATCAACGCAATAGGCGCTTTCCTCGCTCTTCCGAGAGTTGTTAACTCTTTTTGACCTGGATTGACCTGGGTCAAGTTGACCCAACTCTTCCAGCTGCTGAGAGAGGCCGAGTAAAACAAACGTTTTATTTCGTATATAACTCGTAGACCGAAGGCCTTACACTCGTGTTCTATGGAATTAATGCAAATGTTTTGTTTGGTATTTATTTACATGTAATTGATAGTTTTGTTATGTTATTGATACGTTTGTAATATTGTACAAAAAAGCCATATTAAATTTGTTATATAATGTCTATTGATGCATGATGAGTGAGTGTGTTGTAAGAAATGTGTTTCTTGATTTGGAACTTTTTTTGCAGAAGGTTCGTTGAGCTATGTGTATAGTACTCGATAATGTTTTATTTGAATGGTATGTTAATAATAATGGCTTGCAGTCAGACTGTCGTTCGGTGGCAAGCGTACCTCCTCTTACTCCCTCACAAGAACATTTCTAAAACCTCCGACAAACGTCTCCGACACCAACTCATTCTTTCAGTAAAATCCACTCCCTCACCGACCTCATCAACATCCTGGCTACCCCTCTCCGTCCTCCTACACGTCCTCTGGAATTTCTCATTAATGTTCCCCCTCCCTGTATATTTCCCCTTAACAAATGTCCTAACCTCTCTGTCCCTTCACCATCCTATACATTCTGACACCATGAATGTAGAAAGATAATATAGGGTTAGTTTGTTGATGTTATTGCTATTTTCAACTTAATCATCGAATTTTCGTTCTATCAAAATTACAATGTACAATAATTACGGAATAAAGTAACAGAAATTGAGGTCCATTGTATGTCACTTGTTAAGAAGCCTCAAATATTATGTTTCAATGAGCTTTTGTTAATTTCGGATGAATGTAAAGCAGCCTGGTTGGATCAGTATAGATTTGTAAGTTTTTTCTGCAGAAAAGGGGGAGGATATGGCGGTAGCTGTATTATGATTAACAAGGTACAGGAGTTAAAATTTTGTAGCATAAAGAATTGAGTAAACAAGGTGTATTTGAATGTTCCAGTATTGAAATCTGTATTAATGATAATAAGTTAATCATACTGGCAGTTTATAGGCCTCCAAATTGAGATATGTTTATTTTTTATAAGAAATAAAATATATTATTTAGTGTAGCACTAAAGAAAAATTTCAATAAAAATATTATTTTATGTGGAAATCTGAACAGTGATAATACAAGTGATAATGTTCATAAATGAGTTAATATAGATTATGTTTCATGTAAGACTAGTGTGGAGATGAAAGTTTTAAATTATGACCCTTGTTTGTCTGACCATTTTGCTCAATTAGTTGAAATTACATTGAGAAAGGATAAGAGACATGTACAAAATGAATTATATAAAAGTATTAGACCTAAAAATAATGCAAGTATGACCTATAGTCTTTTTTAAAAATAACTTTCCAATGTTATTGGTTACTAGTAATTGACAACAATGATATAAATAGTAATTTTGGAAACTTTTTAAATAGCTACATTCTTGAGATGTTTTGAGGAAGCATTTCTCTGTACCATTAAACCTGTAACTTTGAATTTGAATCTGAATAAAAATATTGTAGTACTGATTGGATTACAAGGGCATAGTAAAATCTAGTCATCCAATTGAAGAATTACATTGGAAAAGTAAAATTAACCCTAATTCGAATTTTCATCTTTATTATAATAGGTATAAAAGAATATATAAAAGTACTATTTTTAATATTTAGTAGTAGTAGTACCGAGTAAAAATTTTTTTGAATGTGGTACTGGTAAAGAAGCATGGAGCATTTTAAATAAACAAATAGGAAGGGCAAATGATCCAGTCAATGAAGATATTGAACTGAATATAAATGATAAAATAATTACTTCTTATGATGAAATAGCTAACACATTCAATTCTCATTTTATAAGTATTAATGAAAAAATAATTGATGAAACTAATATTAGTGTCAATACTCCATATAGGCCTAGCGGTATTGTTAACAAAATATGCAAACCAGATAAAGGATTTATCTTAAATCCATCTAATGAAAGGGAAATAGAAATGATAATTAGAAACCTTAAAAGTAAAAAATCGCAAGATTATTTAGGATTCCAGGTAGCATAATAAAAGAATGTAGACCTGTATATGCTGTTCACTATAAACTGAGCACTCAGCAAAACTTGTAATTAATTAGAAATGGGTTTTATTGGGCCACCTGGCTGAAAGACATCTTTATGCAGTGCTCACTTTATTGTGAATGGCCTATAGATATATAGTTTTACCTCTAACCACGGTCGTAGAAGAACAGGTCTGGACACTCGCCTATCTAACAATGTATTTTGCTTGACCTCCTTGTTGTTTGGCTGTAATTCACTAAGTTACCGAGAATATTGTGTTTTATTGGCGCTTCAGTTAGGGCGGTCGGACTCAAACTCCGCTCACTTTTTTCCATTGTTAAATTTATAAAGTAAATAAAGATTGCTGGAGCCGTTTCTTAAATTTGTGAGCGAAGAAAGTATTTCATAAATTGGTTGTTTATCTTAGCGGAAAGGAAGTGGGCGGAGTTTTGTCCGACCGCCCTAACTGAAGCGCGAATAAAACACAATATTCTCGGTAACTTGGTGAACTGCTGTCAAACAACAAGGGGGTCAAATATCCAGGCGAGTGTCCAGACCTGTTCTTCTACGACCGTGCCTCTAACCATTATGACATATGAAGCTCTTAAATCTGGCTGTTTTCCAGATAGACCGAAGTATGCAAAAATTATATCTGTCTGTAAAGAAGGAGATAAAAGTAAGATGGATAACTATAGATCAATTAGTATTTTGCCAGTACTCTCTAAAATATGTGAGAGTATTATATTTAAGACTGGAATCATATTTAATACCTAGTAAAATTATTTGTGATGAACAAATTGGATTTCAGAGATATAAATCTACTATGTGTTCTGTCTCACAAATCACAAAAAAATATGTTTAACTCTTTGGATAAGGGAGGAATTATGCATGGGATATTTTGTAATTCGAGAAAGGCTTTTGACCTTGTGAATCATGAGATCCTAAGGAAAAGTTAAAGTCTTATGGAGTTGAAGGGGTAGCAGTCAATATTATTAATTCCTGTTTCTGTGATCGTTACCAATGTGCACAAATAACAGGCACAAGTGGAAACATATTATCAAACTGGGAGAACGTCTCCATTGGTGTCCTACAGAGAAGCAGTCTGGGACCTATATTTTACTTACACAATAATGATTTGCCTAATGTAATGAATATAGGAAAAACTACCTTATTTGCTGATGATACAAGTATCATTAGTAGTGATCAAAATTTGGTTTCCCTACAGAGGAAAAGTAAAAAGGTACTAGATACTCTAACAAACGGGTTTGATGAAAATAAATTAGTACTGAATGTAGCAAAAACTATTTTTATGCATTTCTCAACAGCAGACTCTAAGTTGCCCTCCTGTACTTGTTAAATGTATTAATATATCAATTTATAAAGTTAATAATATCAAATTCTTGGGTCTTTATATTGATAATCAACTAAAGTGGTCCTATCATATAACAAAACTAGAAAACAGGCTCTCTTCTCTATGCTATATGTTATTGCAAAACTTGTTAGATTATAAGACATTGAAATTAGCATATTTTGCATATTTCAATTGTGAAATATGGAATCGAATTTTGGGGGAATCAGAATGAAAGTACCTAAGAAGATATTTAGAATACAGAAAAAAGGTGTAAGAATTCTTTCAAATGTATCTAAATTTAACTCTTGCAGACAAATTTTCAAGTTACATAAAATGCCAACTTTTTTTAATGAATATTTTATTTATACAGTAAAACTGGTTAAATGAAACAGTCAGTGGTATGGTAAACAGGAGGATCATCATACGTATAAAAATATATATATATGTATATAAAATACAAGAAATTTGATTTGGTATGATTTATTGACAAAACATGTTACACACAATTATCACGGATACGCAAGTTTGATCCAATGGAGTAGAGCTCGAGTAGGGATCTTTCTGCATGCACACTTGCTCAGGAATGTCGATGGCAGGTTGAATATATCAAAACACATAGTAAGAGTGGATAAGACACATACAGTATACACAAAACAATTGTCAAAACATTATCTAAGTTATAGTAGTAGAGGTGAAAGTATTATTCTTAGCACACATCAAAGAGGAACAAAGGAATGATAAGGCAGGTACAAGCAAGTTGACAAGACAGTACACCCTACTAGACTAGTACACCATAATATACATAAGTAAAAACAATAGTAATACCACATACCTAGGGTTGCCACAGCAGTGTAACCCAAAAAGAGGATATATACTTGTTCAAACCATTAAAAAAGAGGACACTTAAAAAACATTTGAAGTACAACATAAACATTTTTTAATGAAAACGTATAAATCAGTTACTTTATTATCTTGTAGTTTAGTAGAGTAAATTAAAAAAAAGCAAACATAATTTCTAGAAATAAACTACATGTATATTAGCACTATAAAATAAAACAGAGCGAAATAGTATTCAATATAGGCTGACAATCGCACTTTCTGTAATCATATGTATAACAATCGAACAACGTAACAATTTCCAAAGCAAAGAAGTTGCACATAAGCGCGAGGCTTGTCGGCACCGTTTCTAAACATTTCGTGACACAGGGACCCTGTTATAAAAAGTACATCTTGGCTGTCTGTTCTTGAAAAAGAGGACATTTGGCCCATTTTTCTGAAATCCGGCCGGACAGTTTGCGAGGCACTGAAAAGAGGACATGTCCGGGTAAAAGAGGACGTCTGGTAACCCTACACATACCAAACTAATGTACATGCTGATGACAAGCATACAAGCAATAGATAAGAAACTAAACAGAGCAACCTAATGAACAAGTAGGCAGACTAACGTCATATGCACCATTATTATACAATATGTTTCATTTATAGGAAACGCACAACTGGTATAAACAGTAACCATACCGTGAATATAGGGCAAATGGTAGCATCTATTCCAAAGTCAGTATAAAAGGTGAAGATAACATAAGCCACATCTTATATTATTAAAAAGTATATTTTACTGTAAGTAACTTATCCTAACATTGCACGGAATGATGGACTTCAGTGACAGCACTCATATCAATTACTAACACATCTGATAACAGCTACAGCCAAGTGATGTTCACAAGTTGTTCTTGCGCCTGTGTACATTCTGCAGACACTTAGAAAAAAGAAGAAGGGCTAATAACTGTTCTGTTATCAGGCCGCATGAGCTCCTAGTTTGTAGCATAATAAGCTTACCTTATACATACGTAATTACTAGTCATACAGGGCACAATCGTTCTTGATTTTGTCTAGAATGTGCAATTTTAATTTTCTTTTAAAAGTTACCAAGTTACGGGAGTTTTTGAGATTGCTATCAAGGAAGTTGAAAATTCTACAGTCGTTGAATGCAGAAGTCATGTTACCATATTCAGTTCTTACACAATTTAAATACTTATCTCCAGCTCCTCTAGTGGCATAGCTATATTTGGAGGTTCTTGCTTCTGTCAGAAGTGGGTTACTGAAAATTAATATTGACAGGTTAAATTCATCTATAACTTTCACTTGCAAGTAATTATTAGTAGTATATAGCGCTGTACTCAGAGTCTGCCTATGTAAGTTGTATGTGGTCTTAATACATTTTGTATACTTTGAACAGGGAACTCATGTATTGAAGATGACTATTAATGTATCACAAATTATTTTCTTAATTTCTATTGGTAGATTCAAAAGTCTAAACAAAACACCTGCTATAGGGTAATTTTTCTGTATTAATTTTTCAATATGTGTGTTCGTCAATGTATAATTGTATGGTACCCTACATATTGCCGTATTGTCATCAGAAAGTTGTGGATTATAATCCAAGGACTTCTGGGGAGTTCTAAAAATGAAAAAGTAAATTTTTTCAGTGTTTAGAATAAGGTGGTTTAATTTTAAGTACTTGCTTACTAAATTAAGATCTTACTGCGTCAGTACTGTTAACTGTTGAGTTTGCGTATTGGGGCAATATGAAATAACTATATCATCCGCAAACAAGGTAGGCGTACCATTCAATAGTAAGCATCCTATGTCATTTATGTAGATAAGAAATAATAGAGGACCTAGGACACTACCTTGAGGGACATTAAGATTGAGTTAACTTTATGCTTATTCATAACACTGCTATAACAATTTATTTGCACGTATTGATATATATATATATTTGTAAGGTAATTTTCAAAAAGTTTCAATGTTACTCCCCTAATCCCATAGTTTTCCAGTTTCTGTAACAGTATATATTGGCCCACCAAATCAAACTATTTGCATAAATCTATGAGTATAGCTCCAGCTATTTTGTTTTGGTCAATAGATACATTGATTTTATCTACTAGGTTTATAGCAGCATAAACCGTGGTTCAATTTTTGCGTTAATAGTATTGGGAACCAGTTAATAAATTATTCTGCTCCAAGAAATTTAACAGCCTTTTTTTAATGGTAGTTTCAAAAATTTTATTTAAGATACTTAATACAGAGATACTTACAAATTAGCAACTGTACAACATGCTACAGTTAAATTTGAAAAAGGCTACTACCATGCAGGATTAGTGATGTATAATAAGCTTCCTATAAAAATTACTGATAAAAATAATATTACTAAGTTAAAAATAATATTACTAAGTTCATGAAATTATTACATTGTCTAATTGATAAACAGTGTTTTTATGATTGTAATAAAATTAGTGAATTTTTAAATGCGGTTGGATGATGAGCTTATAGTTCATTGGAGTTTTAATTATTATATTTAATTAATTTTAAACTAATGTCATATTATGAACATGTGAAGAGGGCTTACGGTATTGATTATAGAAAAATTGTTATGTATAGTGATTCACAATTGTGATTGTGTATGATGTTGGTTTTATTTTATATGTATTGTGAAATGTAGACTACTTAATGTAAAGAAATGTAATTTTAAGTTGACAAATTCTATACCCCTTATAAGAGTTATCAGAAGAATAAAATAATAATAATAACTAAAAAAAAATTTCTCTGAACTCTACCATTCTTGCTTCTTAAAAAATAATTGAATATTTAGATGGTTGTCAAGGTTTATGGAATGAAAGTGAGTGTAGTTGTAGTGTATTTTGACACAAAAAAAAATTGTAAAATTACATTTTTCAACAGCATTTTTTATGTTTCGTAAGGTAGTTATTGGTTAAAATTAATTTTTCAGTTTATATAAATATAAATTATTAACTACTGTTGGATTAACTGAGCGTGTTGTAATTGTTCATTAAATTAACAATTTAACAATTCCAGTGCATAACCATAATGTGAGATTGCAAACTTTTAATTTTTCTATGTGAGAAACTATGCATAGTCAATTGCTTTGCATATCTAAAGCTAAGTTAGTGAAGTCATGTAGAAGAATATTTACATCCAGTCAGAAAGTTTGACTCAAATGTCATCATCTTGTTTTCTTTTATTTGCCATCTTTTAAACACTTATAAGGGTATGCAATTTTAAGTGAGTTTTAGCAAAGATTTGAATCAGTGCTAATAAACACCCATTATTGTGATTATTTTACATTCGGACACCGTTAAGTAAACAAAGAATTTATGAAGTCAATCATGGTGTCGATGATGTCACACATTTAATCTTATCCTCTAGACCTTCCTTTAAACCACTATTAGTGAGTCAAAGGGAATGTTAAGGTTTTTTTGGGGCATTTAAAAAAATACATACATACACACACACACACACACATACACACACATACACACACACATACATACATACACACATTCACAAATACAGGGGGGAATGTAAATCATGGAAAAGCTCGTGGCTGCAGTTAGCTATACCTCAATCAAGAATAATGAGTACAGGAACTACCCCTCTATTTCCAAAAGTACGGACGTACGACCACCGTGTAGGTAGTGTTGCTGGACATGAAAAGTGATGAAATATCAAAAACCATTATGAATAGAATATTGACATTCTGTATTCAATTCATATGCGTGCTGATGCATATGCAGAGTACAAAGTGTGACCACCATTCCTTCGCATACGTGGAAAACATGTGCCCCGTCTGTAATTATGCATGTATTTTTGTACCTGTACGTTTGTATTAACCCATCTTGGTGGATAAATAACTAGAGTAACATAAGGAACAACAAAGGTGTACTTGTCCTAAGACGCTCAGACAAGCCGATACTGAGATACAGACACCCAAAGTGGGAGCATGATGGCAATGCCGACAGGTATGCTACCCGTGTAGCACGTAAGTGGTGACATGCTGCCAAGACGATATGCTAGTCAAATAGGAGTGTGTTGCCTACAATGGTACATGGCGATTTGAAGCGGTGAACTGGCGAAGGGGGCGGGTAAGGCAAGGAGAGCTGGCCAAGTCAGTTGAACATTGCTAAAGGAGCATAGTGCAGTCCCTACAGTCATCAAACGTGTAATTCAGGCTGCCACATGGACTACAGCATACAAGAATACTGTGACATGTTACTTACACTTGGAGATTGTTGTGGTAACGCACATGCAGCAGCGTAAATGTACAGAGAGAGGTTTCGTGGACGTCGTCACCCAACAGGGAATGTCATACGAAGGGTGGAGCAGCGATTGCGAGAAACTGGACAAATAGTACCTAGGTGGAATGGAAATCATGGAAGGCAACGACACGTACGCACGGCAGATGTTGTAGAGAGGGTTTTGCAAATGTTTGCAAGGAATTCCACCTTAAGCTCGCGCACTGCTGGATGACGTGTCTGTCTGAGTCTGACTTCCATACAGACCATCTTACATGATGACGGGCTGTATCCATATCACTACAGCCCTGTACAGCACTTAATGGAAGGAGATCGGCCTCGCAGTCTACAGTACTGTAACTGGATGCTGACAGAATTGCAACAAGATCCATACATGATGGGCCATATCCTGTGTACGGATGATGCTACGTTTACCCAAGACTGCGTATTTAATTGGCATAACTCCCATCACTGGCATCATGGTAATCCGCATGTCACTTGTGTAAGGGGTTGTCAGGTACGATTGAACGTAAACCTCTGGTGCGGTATCTTGGGAAGCCAGTTGATTGGACCGTATCTCTTGCCAGACAGACTCACCGGAGATGCGTATGCAGTGTTCCTCCGTGAGGTATTGCCTGAGCTCTTAGAGGATGTTCCGATTGCATTGCGACAAGTTATGTGGTACCAACATGATGGAGCACCCCTGTTTTACAGTTAACGCATACCTCGGGTGGGATCAGGATAGCGAACTACGCTGTTGATGTGAGTGAAGGGCGCCAGCAATACTCCCCAGGTACTGCACTTCGAGACTCTTAGGCCTCAGGGTGTGGTTTGTTCGGTGTGTTCGGTATCCCACCCGACGCGTTGATGTGAGTGATTGAAAGCCACTTAACATGCGGCGCGTCGATGTGCGTGATTGAGTGGTGAAAGCACTTGAAAGGATTAACACATATGACACTGACTATACCAGAACTACACACTTACTGGATGTTGGCCCCCAGTACACCTGATAACTTACGTTGCTTATACTGGCAATATTAGGTGTCTAGAAATTATGTAAACAGTATTTCACTTACAGATGATTTATTACGCGTACGTTACATAGTGCCAAAATAATGTCTGAATTACGCACGCAGCGAGGTAAACGTTGTGATGCGTCCCTTGCAGTAACAATAACCCTAAAGCACACAATAGTGCACGTGATAGTGAACTTTGCGTAGTGACTACGACCGGCTGGTATATCGCACGTGGTTGGTGAGTGATCAGTGTGGAGCTGGTGTACGAGGTGAGTCTACGACACCAGAAGGTGCACCTCCTTAAGCAGCGAGGGGCTGGCGGCCACTATGATGGACCGTCAGATTCACTTGGAAGCTGGCGTAGAGAGTTGAGTTGCGGTGAGCACGTGCCTAACGTGTCACAAGGCAGCCGTTCCCGTGCATGTTGTAGTGTGATAGGGCTCTACAAGTGATGTTAGCAGTACAGTGCGAAAACTGTGGCGAGCTATGCTAGGCCGGTGGTGGGGTGAATGGCACGTAACACGCTGCACACAGAGTGATGCTCTCAATGAGATGAATTGCGTGAGTGCGTGATAATGAAATGAATTTACAACGTACTGCTCACATGTATGCTTAACACAATGGCGGTGTCATAACCTGCACGTGGTCGGTCACAAAAACATGAATTACGCCCTTAAAATGTTACACAAATACAAAATAACCTTAGCAACGCGTGTGCAAAATTATGCTGAATAAAACAATACCAAAATGAACCTCGTATGGTGAAGGATGAGTGCCGATGTCTCCCGATACAAAAGTCCCTAACCACGTGGCTGTGATAATGCCGATGCGGTGTTTAAGTTAAAAAATACAAAAATGGTCACAATTATTAGGTTAAGCGGATGCGCAATGCAATGGGGAATATCTGGTAACGTGTGCTAAGCAAAGGTGAACCGGTATACTAACGAGACTATTGAAAACTAACAATCAGTGAAACAAAAGATGATGTGCAGACGGACAGCGCCTTACCTTCCCAGAAGACTTTGACGAACTGCCACGAGGAAGGCAACCGCTAGGGGCTCCTTGCCTCGCTAGGGGGTTTACACACTTCCGGTACCTCGTGCGCGTGAAATGTTAAAATAATACCTTACGAAAATGGCACACACTAAATTACATAATAAATTACATTACATATTTTGCTGATAGTGAATGATGCATTTATAAATGTCTGCTGAAAACATGAAAGTAAACATTGTGAACATGGTAACCCTTGATGGCCTTCGGCACATACTGTACACTGCTGTTTGTTACACAATGCACTTCACACTAAATGATTTGGCATGCATACACACTGGGGTTGCGGAATGATTATGGGAGAGTTTGAGAATGCTTTTGGGTGGGTAGAAAAGGACACACTTGCGCCGTTATGGGCTTAACCCATACGCTGGCCCTGCGGCCGGCGTCACAGTGTAACAGCTCGTCGGGAACTGGATCGTATCTGTCCACAGCAGTGGATCGGAAGGAGTGGATCTGTTCCTGGCCCCCCAAGGTCACCGGATCTCAATCCCTTAGACTTCTTCGTGTTGGGATTTCTTAAGGAACTAGTATACCGCGAACCAGTGGAAAGTGGTGATGAATGTATTACCAGACTTCATGCCGCTGTGGTGCATGTAACCAACGGGCACTTGCGCGTGGTGCAGGCGGCAGTTGTGCGTCGTGTGCATGCTTGTATTGAGGTGGATGGCGGACAGTTCGAACACATGTTACTTTGAACTCTGTAAGGTGTCATTTAACAATGTTTCGGAGAATGTAAACACGAGGATTAATCACTGCGTTTTGTTATGTGGAGGCACATACACATTGCAGTAGAGTTTCAACAATAAAGAATTATGTTTTACGTCATGATCATAAAACTGAAGAAGTGGTGTGTGAATTTATGCATACAAGTACCCCCTACTCTTTCGTTCTTGTCATGTATCACATTAATATGGTTGTACATTGTTACTGTTATCCCAGAATCATGCCACCCCTTACGTGTTACACAGGTTGCATACCTGGAGGCATTGCCATAATGCTCCCGCTTTGGGTGTCTGTATCTCAGTAACGGCTTGTCTGAGCATCTTCGGACAAGTACACCTTTGTTGTTCCTTATGTTACTCCGGTTCTTTATCCACCAAGATGGGTTAGTACAGGTGTACAGGTACAAAATACATGCATAATTACAGACGGGGCGCCATGTTTTCGACGTATGCGAAGGAATGGTGGTCACACTTTGTACTCTGCATATGCATCATCACTCATATGAATTGAATACAGAATGTCAATATTCTATTCATAATGGTTTTTGATATTTCATCACTTTACATGTCCAGCAACACTACCTTCACGGTGGTCGTAAGTCCGTACTTTTGGAAATAGAGGGGTAGTTCCTATACTCATTGTTCTTGATTTAGGTATAGCTAACTGCAGCCGCGACCTTTTCCGCGATTTACATTCAATCCTGTATATATACACACCAGATAGTGGTATTGAATGGTAAAATCAACGTCATCTACTCTTTTTATTACGAGATCTGTTTCCAATAATAAATATGCTTCGCCTGAAAACTTATCAACTATATTTTACTAATATTTGTGTTGCAAAGTATAAATGAGTGAACTTATTTAATTTTTTGCTAATAATTTTCTGGTTATATAGTTGCAGAATTACTTAATCTGAATCTCTCTTTTCAATATTGTTGTGAGATACTGTGACAGTAGAACTAAGAGACCTCCATGTGCTTTGTACGGGTTACGTTACCCCTTGTAGAGTCGCGGCAGCACCTGCATTCCATGACTTGTGCAAGCAGTGTAAGCTGATACGGTGGTGGTAAAATTAGAACTGACTCAATGTGCACTGTGCTGCTCATATTACCCTTTTGGGACGTGGCCACCTGCACACCTATCTCTGGTTTCGTAAAGACTCGAATAACAGCAGATATCACGGCTTAGAGTTTCCTTGTGTGTACTCTCTTCTGCTGGATGGTGCTTTGACCCTGATGTGACGTCCTTCTAGGAGCTTTTAGATAAAGATTTGCAGCGAGATTTCTGGACTTCTGATTATTGGTATAAAAGAGAGCTGAGACAGAAATGAGAGTGTTTGCCGCAGACATCTGATGTGAGTTGTGGCAATAGTGACGGGTTGCGAGAAGTATTCAACAAGAGTGTTCAGCGAGATTGTTTGGTGCAAGAAGTAGCGCAACGGAGTTCCTGGGCTTCAAGAGGACGATCAGTGTGTTCCTAGTTAAGACATTAGGTCCACCTGGTCAGAGAGACATTTTATGTACCTATAGAGAACTTGTATAGAGGACTTAGATTTTATTATTTAGATATTTTACCCTTTATGTGAATAGTAGTTATTTGTTTTGTTTGACTTTTTATTTAATAGTTATTAATCATAAGATACATTTTGACATTTTTTTTTTGGTGTAGATAGTGGTAAATAAATTAGGTTTGCTTATTTAATTTTAGTTTATTTAGTCAAAGACCTCCTTAACGTACTGTGCCCCAACTTGTAACAATATTTTGACATCAGTTTCGAATAATTAATTTATAATCGCTCTTTTACAGAAAATTAAACCTATTTGGATTTATTTGGCCAGGCAATATCAACAAACTATCATATTAAAAAACAGAAAATTTATTTACTATGCATGTTTGCTATCGTACCAAAGTATTAGACAGGCCTTTACGGTGTTCTACTAGAGAACACCAATGAATTTATGTTTCAATACAATTTATGTAAATATATCACTGTAAATTTATGTCAACATCACAAATCGAGTGATAGTACTCAAAATCACCTTCGTTTCTACATTATCTAAATCACATTTCATTAAGGAAAAGCAGCACACAATGTAATTAGACTTTATCAATTGTCTTACACTACCATTATCCATTCTGTTCGAATTGTTTCCAGAAGCGTTATTCTAGTATCGGACGTTACACATAAATTTTTACTTACACAATCAAAATTTACATCTTAAAATAAAATCCACGGGACAGTAGAGTTAAGACAACCAAAAAGTATTAGCGTACTGATCAACACTTCATACATATCAAATAACCATTCACTAATTTGCATAGCGTTATTTCATATAGCAGTGCTCACATTTCTTGCCTTCTCGATCACTGTCACATCAATCTATTTTTGATGGATGTAATAAAAAACTAGCAAGCACTCATACAAATGGTGCGAAGATTTGCAGCGTCACATGTTAGTTTTTTGTCGTAGTTTCTCAACCTAACAGAACCGACATTGGAGTAAGCACTCAGAATTTTTTTACTTTTTAAAATAACGTAAACTAACTATTGTATGGTAAGTGTTTCTGGTGAATTTGTTTCTCTTAAGAACCTGTTTACTATAGGTTTTAATCAGGTTTAAACCAACCATCGGTCGGAAGTACCCGAAGAATAGTTAGTTTACACTTAAAAGATTTTTTTAAATTTTACCTCGCATCGTTATTTAACAATCCCTATCAATATTGCCTTAAATCCTTTGTTTACAGTAACAGTATTGAGACATAAAATAGAGCCAAATTATTGTGAATTAAAATTTTTTGCTGTTTTTGAAACAGTCTGATTGGATAATAAACCAAAACATCTGGTTCTATGTTAAGTGTAGCACATTCTTTAAGACTGTGCTACAGTTGCTGTAAGATGTGATTGTAAAAACCGAGCGAGGTGGCACAATGGTAACACTTTAGATTCCTGTGCAGGAGAACTTGAGATTGATTTCCTTCTCTAGTTATCCTGATAAAGGATTTTCTATGGTCCAGGAGAATGGTTTATTAACGTAGGAAATGTCAGAATCCACTCCCAAGTTCCTGTCATTGTGACCAGTTGTTTGTTACAATCTGTAATGACCTTGCTGTCAAAAATAGAACATACAATTATGTACGGTGCAAGGTAAACAAGTTAATCACAGTCTATTCGATGCAAGCCCTTAATAGCTGGTGCTTGTGCTCCTTTATGTCAATGCTACAGTCATTGTGGGACAGGCTTTACTATTGGGTAGCTTGCAAATAACTTAGTAATTTAATAGGCCTACATGAGGGTGTATGTTTAAAGAAATGTGTGATAACCACAGCATAGTAAATAACACAAGAAGATGCAAGTATATGTTCACAAATATTTTTCAATTGATTTATAAAGCATCAGTTAAATGGTCATGAGCTTGAATAAAAATGCATACAGGTACAAAATTGTACTGTGTTGTAACGTGTCACACGTGATTTTTTTTTACATTTAACAACTTTACTTATGTTACATTAATCAACAAAAAGAACACACATTGGAAACTATGCTTGTATAATTTTAAAAATTCAACACATTTGTTAAAACATGCTTTTCGGGGCTCTAAAAATGGTCATTTTTTTAGACTACTGTAACTCTGAAAACGCCACCAGAATTCGTAAAGTTCTAAATGAGATTCATGCCTTCGTCTTTATTTCATACTGTCAAATAGTACAATTTTGTGGTCACCTCTAAAGTCCCATCTATGGGAAAGGACTACAACTGTTAAGGAAATCTAAATGAAGATGGTAGTACTAGAGAGGGTGTAGAGGAATGAGTAGAAAATATGCTAAGTTAGGTGGTAGATCATAATGTTAGAACAAAGTTAATGGTTGTTTATTGTGGGAGTGTGCAGCAAACTGGAAAGTTTCTGGGGTAAGATTGAAGGGTATGGAGGGAATGTAGTGGTTGCAGTGGAGAATTGGCTGTGAGGATGTGCTAGACAGCGAATGTTGGTGGGATGAATCTACCATCTTTAGAAGAGTGGGATGACCGAGGGAGGAGTAATGGTGTGTTTATGGGAGGAACTAAAAGGTTCTCTAAAATGGATTAGCAAAGACCTAGAGATTATGGAAATTAAAGCAAGTAGGCGTGGCAGGAATATCACACTACTACTACTCGATCACGACAACTAGACCTCCCGTTAGGGGAATAAGCATGGCGCTAATGTCACAAGGAGGGAAAATGTACTGCACCTGACGTGAGTTCGTAGCACACAGTCTGTGGGGAAGTTGTGGCAAAAGCCGTTTTGATAAGCAGGGCAGGCATGTGAATGAGGATTGAATATGTACTGGTAAGCTAAGTACATATCGTATTTACGTATCGCCCTGATGTCCCATTCCACATCAACAGTCTTTTAACTTCCTGATAGATATATTACACATTTGGTATTCGGTATAGCCTACAAAGATAACACACACTTTCGTAGTAACTCAAGCTGTATCAGACAAACCATAAGAAGTTATATTTGTACATTTTCAGTTCACATCTATATGCCAGCTGTCTGTGCTACAGTATTGTGGCTGGTGCTGTGGTGCGACATACAAGTTGCTCGCAGTGGTCAAGGACAACATTGCTGTAGTTCACTTTTCTCTCGTGTGACTAGTTGTGGTCTAGTAATGGCAGTGTACAGGACAAAGGTGGCAGACTGTTCAGGAGGTCAACGAGAGGGTTGACAACTTGAAGGGTTAGCAGTGGGTTGACGTAGCTGGTGACCTGAATATGCCAGGTGTGGAATGGATACAAGGAGCAGACGAGATGGGTGCAATGATGCAGAGACAGTAGAAATTATTACAAGAAGGAATGAGAATGGTAATGTTACGGTGCTGGTTGTGATACTGGTCAGGCCAGCATAAGGGTTGCAACTCCTTTTTTACCTCAAATGAATTTTTAGTTTGTGTAGAACATAGAACTGTGTCTATTGGATAGTTTTTCAGAGTCTTTCAGGTACTTTGTATTGTCTTTGTATTACAGACAAAAATTACACTACCCTTGTTTTTAAAACTTTCGGGTCGTATTCACGTAAGTTATGTATTCTTTTCTGTGTAATTTCATAAAAGTCTCTTGAGCTTTTTTTGGGTCACAACCACCAAAACAACCTTATTATACTGAAGAACAAGAGGTGCTACAAATACACAACAAACATTTTGTTGCATTTTTCATTCTCTCTCAGTCAAACACAGATTACTTATTGGCTTCTAATCTAGGATACAAATTATTTTAACAGAAAGGCTAGTTGGTTATAAAAAATTGTAAAATTTCTGTTTTCTAAGGGTTTTGGTAAAGCCATCCTCAAACAGTTTCTCTGACTTAACGAAGTTTAGGGAAATCACTGTAGTACTAACTACGTCTCTTACAAAGAGATACCGTATTTAACTTTCACAGGTGCAGGCATTTGTGGTTTTCAGGAATTTTCGACATGTATATAACCAGTTGATTATCTCTTGTAAATTGCCACAGGTCCTGCCACATAAATACTTAACTCTTTCAAAGCCTCCTCAGTCATAGCACTCCACTTACCCCAGAACTTAGGGCAATGTACTCAGCCTCAGCTTAATACAGTGAGACAATTCTGGACCAGGTAACCTCACAATCAAAAACTTGGAACACATATCCTGAAGTTGTATTGCAGTCTGGTCAACTGCCAGTCTAATCTGCATCAACATATCCTTATAGAGTGGGCCACTTGTTTGTTGATGTGTAGGCCATTTGCAGTAGTTTTGCGATACTTCAGATTTATATTAAGACCCTTTTCAAATTCAATTCCTGTGTGGTTTTAGAAGCGGCTCAAAAGCTTGTTGTTTTGTTTTACTGAGGTTGAGTGTCCAACTTGACAAATACGTCAGGCAACCAGTGAGAGCTCTGCACCTCGTTTGAAGCATTGTGTTATTTGATTTTTCTGTGGAGTCCAATCAAGCACAGATCCAGTGATGAGTTTTAGTGGGGGCAAAATAACTGTGTTAACAAGGGTAATGTCGCAAGGACTTTATACTTCTTTTGCATTCTTGTCTACATTTTTCACTGTATAGAAACAAATGTCATCCCGAAATGGACTACCAAGTTCACTTTTAAGATCTTTACATTGTAGATATTAACATTTTTTGAGTGTTCAAGAGGGAGGGGGAAGCAATGATACCTACTACCCCCTTTCCCCCCTGAATTCTATCCAATCTTTAAAGCTTAAAGTCTGACATTCCGAAGCAAAGCAAAACTTTCTCGAGGTATTATTTAGGTTCAGCGTTATTTCTTCAGCATATTGACAAATATTTATCCCTAGAAGTTAGAGACTGTTTCCAAATCTCTCATTTTAATTTTAATCAGGTTCAACACTTCATTGTTAATTTCATGGGTGACGTAAGCTCATAATTTTTTTTTGGGGGGGGGGGGGGATGTAGTTGCTGAAGTACAACAGGAGACATCCTCACCTTCCCCTAAACAAAGCGGAGGTACAAGAGTCCTACCCTGGGAAAACGTGGCGTTGCAAGGTACAAAATGGTGCTATTTGAGCATGTTTCATACCCAATTCATAAAGTTGTTTTAAATTATGATTTTTTAAATAGAAAAATCATTTTAGCAAACAATTTTGCAGGCATAAATCTACCTAGTAGAATGGTGCCCACCAAAAATCTATATTTAAATAGCAAGTGAAACTTGAATGATAAATTTTGCTCTAATAATAATATTCAGTACATGTACTCAAGCACAAGTTACTAATTAAATAACTTAAATAACATTCATTATTATAGCATTTTCTTGATTTGTTACATTTAATGTATAGTATTACAGAAGTTTGCTAAATTTTGATGATATTAACAATCAACAGAGAAATTGTTACCCTACCTTCCGATGAAAGAAGTAGGCTTATGAGATTACCTTCCTCTATGTGTGTGTGTATGTGTGCCTCTCTCTCTCTTTTTTCTCTCTCCCCCCCTTGCCCCTCCCTAAAAACTTTTGAACGAGTGAACCGAATTTCATCAAACTTTGTACACATTTTGTAACCTGAGGTGACTTTTATATATTTTGTTTACTCTCTGTTCATTTTTTTCATACTTTAACATATTTCTATCAAGCTAGATATCTATGGAACCGTATTTTAGAATTTCATCAATCTAAGTACACACAAAGAACCTAGTAACATGAATGGACTTTTATGCATTTCGTTCATGCAATGTACGCAGTTTCAAAATGGCAGCCATTTTTTAAATTTTTAGCATAGTACGACATATCTGAAGAAATACTTTTCCAAATTTTGTTAAACTTAGTATACATATACAAAATATTAAGCTGACTTTACTTTTAGGTATTTCAATCATACTGTAATCATGTTTTAAATATGGTAGCCATTTTGAAATTTTTAGTACAGTATGACATTTTTAAGAAAATATTTTTCTATAATACAGTAAACTCCCGATTATCCGTGCCCCGATTAACCGGTTTTCGGATTATCCGTGCGACGTTCTGTATGTTGAACACCGTAAAAACCAACAATTTTTGTAATTTTTTTTTTTTTTGGAACATAAGTGTTTCACTCTTGTGCGCAAGAATGGAGTAACGAGATCGCGCAATAGTGGATTAACAAAATTTCAATATCATTTTTTTTTCTTTCATTTTTTACCGTGCGCCCCAAACATACTTTTATTTATTTTGGTAAAAACGTTGTGAAATTTGCTATTCAAAGTTAAAACAATTACACATTATGGTATTATAGTAAATTAAATATAAATTCAATTTTTTTTTACATTTTTATATTAACAGATGTGCTACTTGCGGGTCATCCGTGTTTCCCGGTTATCCGTGCATGGCGTAGCACCACTTAACACGGATAATCGGGAGTTCACTGTACATGTTATACATATACTACATGCAGAGCTGACTTGACTTTCATGTATTTCATTCTTTTTGTTTTTATATTGGTGGTCATTTTTATGTTTTTAACGTAGTATCACATACCTTAGGAAATATTTTTCAGAAAATCATTGAACATGGTACATATGTTCTACATACAAAGTTGACTTGACTTTTGTGTATTTTTTTCATTCTGTGTTCGTAGTTTCATATTAGTAACCTTTTTTTATATTTTTAGCTTAAAATGATATATCTGATTAAATATTTTTAGGAAGTTCATAAAAATTAGTACACATATTACATACAAACCTGACTTGACTTTTGTGTTTCTTGTTTATCATATGTTCCTATTTTCATAATGGCGATAATTTCATATTTGTAGCATAATATGACATATTGGGGGAAATATTTGGCAGATGTTCACTTTTTTTGTGTGTGTATGTACGTGTGCATGTGCATGTGTGTTAGAGAATCCTGACTGACTGAGTGACATATCAAACTGCAGCCCAAACTACTGGACCTAGAAATGTTAAATTTTTTTGTGTGAGTTTCCTTTAGGTCGTAGGCGAGCACTAAGAAGGTATTTTTCGAAATGTGTCCCCTAAAAGGGTGAAATGTGTTTCATAAGATTCGTCTACATAGCTCGAACCAGACGGCCTATTGTTGTGACTGTTGCCTACTTCAATGGGTGAATCATACAAAAGCATATTAGCCAATTCAAGGGTTTTTCGAAATTCAACCGTAGTTTATTGATTTTTCAAAATTTGACACCTAAGCAGGTGAAAAGTTATGAAACAGGATGAAAGGTGTGTTTAATTAACCATCTACAGATTTTGAAATAAATGGGCTATTGTCACTGTTCCCATTTAAATGAGACACCCATACAATAGCCTTAATTGTCTATAAAGTTTTTTTTTTTAATTCTTCCAATCCCAAAGGGGTGAAAACACATTGAACATGTTTTACATAAATCCATGAGTGCTATCGAACCCGTCGAGGTATAGAGTTTTTTGTTTTATAATGATACGTAAATCCTTGTAAACAGATTTCAGTCATTTTCAAAATCCAAACTCTAGGGCTGTTAGGAATAAAAAAAATTTAATGGATCACAGATTATGCTTTGACTGAATGGGTTATCCTCATTATTTTTACCTCAATTGGATATGTATATCAATGTTTAACTTGTGGTGGTAAGATTTTGTGAAATTTGATCATTAAAAATGTGAAAAGTCGTAATATTGGTTTTAGTGTACCCCATGAAATCTACGTAACCAGTTGAGATATTGAGATATTTTTTTACTTCAGAATATAGCTTATGTAAATATGAAAAATAATTGCTATCTCAGATTTTATAGTGAGAAAATCACTTTCAAATACCCAGGGGGTGGGGAGGCTAACATGAACTTTTCAAAGCAGATGATCTGAAAAAGCAAGTACAGCCATAGAGAAGTATTTTTTAGGGAAGTTAACATTTTGCAATTATATAGTTACGTATGTGTATACAACCTCTATGTGCCCAGTGACAGAATATTTTATTTATTTTTATGGTCTTTCGAAAATATGTATTGAAGGCACAGTCATTAATGGCAGTGCTTGAGGTAAATGTGTCGTCATACCACGTATACTGCTTATACCATCTGAATACTCTCATGTTCGTCTATTTTTTCTATGATTGTAAATAATGTCCGGGACAGTAATTAAGAGTGGCAGCGATAGACATAGGACAGTTTTTAGCTATTGCCACTTAGCCTACTGCAGAGTGAGTTCTATCTGCAGCTTGATTATCCTAACACATAATGGCCGAGCTACTAATCTGGGGTACAAAGAGATCCTTCAATTGAATAAATATTTGTTATTACGAATAATAAATGCGGGTAATGCCGTGGGTGGACTGCTAGCTTATATCATATAAATTATACTTTGTTCGTCTTTTATGCGGTTCTATACCAGTCACCCGATTGCATGACATTTTTCAGAGGAAATTGGGGGGGGGGGGGAAGAGGCAAAAAGAGGTAGAGGGACAGAAAAGGATACCAAAATAATTTACTTAACAAACAAACTTTTGTAAGTTGTGCGTGCGCCCGTGAAGGTTTCTAACAATTTGAAGGGGGAGGAGAGGTGCAAGAGGACAAAATTGAGTAGTAGGGCAGAACATGACACCCAAAAACTTAGAGGGAAAAGTTAAAAAAACTTTGGTGGGTTGTATGTGCTACTGCGAAGTTTTCTGCCGAAAAAATGTGTAGTGCACGCCCCGGTCTAGCAAACCCGGCGACAAGGGGGGGGGGTGGGGATGTCTGGTCTATGACACGCATGTGTTCTGCCAGGCTTCTAGCCCGCACAGTGCGCCACGCAACACTGCACTAACGACAGACACAACTTGTCACTCAACTCACTTGTTCACGACATCACTGCGGTAAATTGTATCGAAATTTCATGACGTGTCCTACACACTGTGGCGCTTCCTATGAACTTTTCACATGTTTTGTACGCAACTTAGTTAAGTAGTAAAAACATTCTAATATCGTAACTATATTTTCACTCAAAACCCAGCTGATACACATTAAAAAAAACTGGTCTTAAGTAGCATGTTTCTACTTATATGGGATTTTTAAACCTATTACACCAAAAAAAAATAGTTTATTTGTAATATTCTGCCATAAAATTGCATCAAATTGCAACAGTTTTCTCGAGGCGGAATGACAAGTTGTAGATGTTGCTCCTTCACGCCTAGGTGTTACAGTAAACATTTTTGCAGCCTTTTCTTTCACACGAATCATAATAAATTAATATCAACTTAAAAATACAAAGTACAATAGAAGTGACATTGTTATTCATTTTTAAAGAACATACTTTATATCCGAGCACTGTACCGAACGATATGGCAGAGAAGTAAAATGTTAAAACTCATAGATGAAAATTCCAAAACTTGATTTTCTGTCCGGCCACCACCGTAAATAACCATTTATCAAATACAAAGATTTTTTTTTTTCACTGGACGTCCTTTTTGGATATCATCAAAATCTGTGGTATTTATGATTCTGCAGTAGACGAGACAGAAAGCCATAAACAAATGTAACTTCCCTATATGCGAGTATTTCATAATAGGGGGAATTACCATTTGAATTTACCATTCTATATCTATTATTTCACTGAATTTATTGAGATATTTAGGCGGTTTTTAATTTTTAAGGTCTTACGAGTTATTTTC
Organism: Medauroidea extradentata; assembly: GCA_003012365.1. Taxonomy (NCBI): domain Eukaryota; kingdom Metazoa; phylum Arthropoda; class Insecta; order Phasmatodea; family Phasmatidae; genus Medauroidea; species Medauroidea extradentata. The sequence continues at coordinate 3,981 of PNEQ01020741.1, read as the reverse complement.
TTTTGTTTCTTTTCATTTTAATTATGTATAAATACCTTTATTTATATTTATAAAAGTCCTTAGAAGTCTTTAACCTCCCTCCTAGTAATACATTTTTAAAATATTGAAAACTAAAAAACTGAACTTATTTAACCGTTTTCATTAATTGGTGGTTTGTTCTTTGTACTTGATTACGAGATAGCAACTTTATAATATTGTAACAAGTAAATAAGTCACTTTTCTCCCTCTTATGAAAGTTGGGTGAGTTCATGCATGTTTGCAGCCAGATGATAATGCAGTGTGGTAGTACTGCCCAGGCTCAGCAGAAGTATATTGAGACCCAGGAAATATGAGAACTACACCACAACCTCTGTTGTATCTTCTTAAGGTGTTTATTATAACTTGACTACAACTCACTTGATATTACATTTGTTTTAATGGTACTTTTACAATTACTATACATGCTTCTTCAGTCTCTTACCTTCAAGATCTCTACAGTCTACTGTTGGCCTAGAACCAGGGGTGCCAACCTTAGAACCCCATATTACTTAATACACAATGTTTCTGTTACACCTTCCCGTCTACGGGGTTACTTTAACTTCTGTTGGGTCATATGGTTTTTTCACAACTAATTGCCTGCCACTTTTAGTGATATAGTTTTTTGTGGGCCTGATCCCTATTCTTGCACCATCAATCCTACTATTCGCTTCACCACTCTGATGTCTAACCACCTCAGTGTCATTGCTCATGTTACTGTTTTGAAACCCCTTGAACCGTTCAATTAATGTGAGTTCAATTCCCGTAGTCCCCTCTGTCAGCTTCCCATTACTCATGTTTTTTCTTTCCAGATTGCCTTCATCCGGAAGTGTGATGAGACGTCCCTTCCCAATTGTGTCTGCGTTAGATTGTCTCAAGTGGCTAGTGTTTCGCCGAACCACACTGTTGTCCTTGTCTTTCTTTACCCAGTACGACCTTGGCTCTTTGCACTTTGATACAACCACACCTGACTCCCAATACTCATCCTTGTCTGTCCTTATGACAATCCTGTCCCCTTTTTCAAAATGAACTCCCACACGCCTAGCTGTTTTATCATGCCATTCTTTGGTTTTCAGTTGTTTAGCTAGTAGGGCCTCAAGTATCCCCTCTGGCGCTACTGGTTGAAGAGCTGCGAGACTCATTGTTGCAGGGGTTCTCACTTGCCTACTGAATAATATCTGAGATGGGGAGACACTGAGACTCGTTACTGGGGCATTATTATGTTCTCTAAACAAATCCCTGAAGTTGGTTCCTTCTAGGCGGGTTTTCTGCAAGATTTTCCTACTAATTTCTACTGCCTTCTCAGCCATCCCATTGCTTCGCGGGTAGTGAGGGCTGCTAGTGACGAGCATTATATCCTTTCCCTTGAAGTATGTTCTGCATTCATGCGAGTTGAAGGGCATATTGTCAGCAATGGGCACTCTTGGGAACCCGTGAATGTTGAACACTGTCTGCATAGCATCTATGACTGATTCTGTTGTCTTGTTGGCTATAGGACATATGTCTAGCCAGTGTGAAAAGTAGTCAACAAGGATGAGGTAGTTGTTGCCAGCCTCCTGCAGAATGTCTGCACCTACCTTAATGTATGGTAATTTGGGCACTTCATGAGGAAGGAGGGGTCCTCTGTAATTTTTTGACCTGGACCTGTTGCATGTACCGCAATGTGTAACTTTGGCCTCTATGTCACCAGTCATTCCTGGCCAATAGAATAATTGACGAGCCCTGCCTAGTGTTTTTGTGATTCCTAGGTGTCCCTCATGTACCAGCCCTAACACATAAGGTCTCATTGAACTTGGTACCACTATTTTGTTACCTAAAAATAACAATTTTTCTTCCACATGAAGATCCTCGTGCACTTTATGATACTGTCTACACTCATGGGGAACTTTGCTTGGGTGGGGCCAGCCCTTGTGATTAAATTCAATGACTTGTTTTAGCTGTAGGTCCCTAGCGGTTTCTGATAGAAATTCTGCTTTCCTAGTATCACTCATTGGTAAGTGAGTGCTGACAGTGTGCACCATTTCCCTAGCCTCTGGGTCATCACCTGTTTCTGTGCAACTTACTCGTGACAGCAAGTCTGCAACATGAAGATCTCTACCAGGTACATAGTATACATGGAGGGAAAACTTTAGGAGTTTCATCCGTAGGCGCTGAAGCCTAACTGACCCAATTTTGCCTATGCTCTTTTTCATTATGGCAACTAGGGGCTTATGATCTGTCTGAAATTTAATATGATGGCCATATATATAGTTGTGAAATTTGGTTGTTGCGAAGGAGATAGTGAGAAGTTCTTTTTCTGACTGTGAATAGTTGCGTCCACTTTCACTTAGGCTTCGTGAACCTGTGGCAACTAGTTGCAATTTTCCGGTTTAGGCCCCTTCCTGTTCCTGAAGTAAGCAACAACCTAAGCCATTCTGCGACGCGTCACATTGCAACGTGATCAGTTTATTCGGATCAAATGAAGCCAGAATAGGGGTTGACAAAACTTTTTCTTTCAGGGTGTCAAATGCTGTTTGATGACTAGGTAACCATTGCCAATCTACACCTACCTTTAATAAGCCACACAATGGGGACATTATGTCGGCCATCTGTGGAACAAACACTCTAACATAGTTGAACATCCCCATTATACGCTGTAACTGTTTCTTGTTAGTGGGGGGTTTCAACTCCTCTAACGCTTTAACCCTATCTGGATCAACTTTCATTTCTTCTGAGGATAATACATGTCCTACGTATTTTACTTCATGCAACTTGTACTGAAACTTATCTTTATTGAACTTGATATTCCTAGACTTGGCTCTTTCGACTACCTGGCTGACTGTGGCATCATGGCTTTCCTCAGTTTCTCCCATACACAATAAGTCATCAAAATATATAATAGTGTTAGGATTATCTGCAAAGTTTGTTTCTACTAAATTTTGGAAGATTTCAGGTGCACACGATACCCCGTATGGCAGCCTAAGATACCTATGTATGCCGCGAGGACTGGAAAAACAGCACTTTAGTGTGGAGTCCTCATCTAACTTAATCTGGTGGAACCCTTCCCGTAAGTCAAACACTGTAAAAAATTTCTTACCTGCCGTTCTCTCTTCTATTTCCCCTACTGTAGGAACTATGTTACTTTGCCTTATAATTTTGTCATTCAGGTCTGCTGGGTCAAGGCAGAGCCTAAGTTTACTAACCCATGACTTAGTATCAATTTTATTGACTCTCTCTATTACCCCTTTGTTAACTAGCCTGTCTAGTTCCTCTTTGAGCGGTTTCCGCAGTGCCTGAGGTACTCTTCAAGGAGGCCTACAAACAGGTTCAGCATCTGGCTTTGTTAAGATCTTACTTTCCTGGGGGAAACACCCTAGCCCCTGAAATACAGTATGGTTCTTGGCTACAAATTTTTCTTTTGCACTTTCATCGACTTTTACATCATTAACACGCTGAACCAGCTGAAGTGCCACACAGCCTGACAACCCTAGCAGTGGAGCCACATCTAGATCAACAATCATAAACTCAATCATAGCTTCTGCTCCCTTAACTGCACAGCTAAGGATGACCTTTCCCAATGGTGTGACTACCCCATCTAATGTTTTCTACTTGACCTTGGTTGGGCACACTTTAATTTGATCACTAACCTTTCTCAACAACTTAAGTGGAAGTATGCTAACTTGGGCACCCGTGTCCAATTTCACAGTTCGATTTTTTCCTGTGACACATAGCCTCTCTCGCCACTCATCGGGGTAGGTCATCCTGTCTGTAATACTGGTTTTACTATGTCTGACACTCTCTCTCGAGCGGGATGAGATCAATTTAATTTAGATGTTATATGAGATGTTAGGGTGGGCGCCAGCAATACTCCCCAGTATTACACTTCGAGACTCTTACACTCAGGGGGTGGTCTGTCCAGGTACTGTTAATGATCCCACTCGGCGGTGTTACTGATTGTTTTATACTGATAGGTACATGAGCACTAGG
>PNEQ01020738.1:5414-17814 GCA_003012365.1 Medauroidea extradentata | reverse complement strand
TTTTTTTTACCGGTTTTCAATGTGTAAAATTAGTATTTTTGCAGTTTGGTTTAAAGTTTTAAATTATTCCCATTTGTTATTTAATTTATAAGAAAAAATTAAGGGAATATGTGAGCTATCAATTATTAACAAAAAGGGTGAAAATTGTGATACATAAGCATAGTTTTTATTAATTTATTTTAAATATTGTATAAAAAAGTGGAAAACTGTTCATTGCTATGTCCTGAAACATAATGGCAAATGGAAAAATTACGAACACACATATTTATTTACAAGCGAAATCTCAGAAATTGACTACTAATGCTAGTCTAGGTAAAAACTTTCTGCCACTGCATTAGAAATGAAACCTGTATAAACATTGTTAGCATCTGGAAAATTTTCCCTGATTTTCAACACAACACTGGAAGGAATAATTTTTCTTACATTACGACCTAGTATATGCCATGAATTGACCCAGTAACTGAATTGTTTATAAGCTACGTGGCGCCACATAGCATTACAAGTTTTTTTTAATTTTGCTTTTGTTTGTTTGTCAACCGAATGCATTATCATATGATGCTTTGCCGTGTTCAATGTGACCATGTTTGTCACCACAATACCGAAATTTTCACGAAGAGTAATGCATTCTGCACATCCTCTTATGTTTGCTATCAGCTCACTATCCAGACAACACACACACTCAACACGTAAGTCCATCGTTTCACAGTAGCCACATCTACACCAGTCATCCCTCGTATCTCGCCGAACAAAATCTTGCACGCCTTCAGGGGCGTTATCACTTCCAGTTGAGCCAGCTAAAGGCTCGAATTGATACAGTCTAAAATTACCAGTCATCACAACCACATTTGAAACTAAATACACGTACAGAGAGGGTGTGTCACACTAAACCAAACTGCACGGTGGCGCGAGTACTAGAACTAATACGAGGCGACTGCGCGCGGCAGCTGTCTGTCTATACTCCTTATGACGTCACACGCAGAAAGGAAAATTGTGATTGCAGCGCTCTCGTTACAGCTATCGCATCGCGGTAAACGCCAAAATTCTTAGAATTTTTCAAGCTAATTTTTACACATGTTTTCTAAAAATGCGTTTTTACACCAAACTGCTCCTTTACTATGGAAACGTAGCCAACGGTCACTTAGGTAGAAAAGGGGTGTGGAAAATAAAGGGCGCAATTCTACTTTTAGAACAATGCACACCTGAGTTTAGGGAGGGATGCGAGATGTCCAGGCAGAAGCGTGACTCACGTGACAGTGCCAGTGGGCTGGCTCGGAGGGGGAGGGGTGGCGGCACGAGGGTTGCATCCGGATAACAAATAACTACTCACTTCACAAGGTCATGTACATCACAACAAGCCTGCTTCACATGGTCACAAATCTCGCTGCAAGCCTGCTTCACACGACTCACCATACGCATTTCTACTCATAAAATCTACATTTTTCATGGAATTTTTTTGCAATTTTTTGACGATTCCTCAAAAAGACTTCGCTATAACCGTATTTCTGCTATTTCTGTGTTCGCTATGACGAGATTCTACTGTATATATTATTTTAAATTTCCCCCCGTCATTGTGTGAAAAAAAGGAAGTGTAGGCCTGCTCAGTGTGCTGTAAATAAGACTAGCCAGGAATTTAGTAATGTACTTTTGTTTATGTATTAATCCTATTTTATTTCTTTAAAAACAATCACCCATAGCATAAAGTTTGGCCACACAATAAACCAAACATGTCTCACCACATCAATCAATACAAATACATTGCCGGAATAGTAAATTATTCTGGCATGTCTTATAAATACATACAAGCTAGACTTGCACATATCAGTTTAAAACCAAATAATAGTCTACTAAACTATACTCGTTAATTTAAAGTGAGTTGCATAGGGTATAGTTGTAATCTTGATAAATCCTGCATTGTGCAGGCCAGGAAGATAAAAAGAGAAATGCGTACGCCAATGACGACACTTTGCTCCTTAGCACGTGCATTGATACACTACAGTCACAAGCCTGACACTTGTACCAATTTGTGGTCGAATGAACCTGGTAGCATTACCAGACTTTATAATCACCTTTACAACGAGTTAACTACGAAGATACAAATATTAGCCAAAACATCAAGATAAAAACATGAAGGGGCAGATAAAAATTAAAACAAAAGCTCTCTGCGTAGTTATGTAGCTAAAAAAATAAGTTGAATAAATACTTAGTGTCACAGATAGTTAAAAATTCGTGACTTTTGGCACAGCCATTGTTTATTTCGGCACTTTTTCCTTACTTTCGTGACCTACCACTAAATGATGTTACTTTTTATGGACTTTCGTGATCCTATAGAAACCCTGTAATAGCAATAAAAATTATGACCACCATGACAGAAGAACAGGATACTTTCTAAATACAGACAAGCTCTGCCAACATTTTTGCGTTTGTCAGCTGCAGTAAGCAAACGTTTTATTGTGGTAAACCACCTCCCGTTTTAAATAGGTACTTGTATACATTCTTTACTAAACTTGTTTAACCCTAAACATTTTATATTATTGAATTTTACTTTTAAAGTTGATATGCTCTCTGGAAACATGCCTGAAGATAGAAGATGAAAAAAATTCCAGTTCAGTTTTTTCACCAAACTGTACATCTTATTTTGTTTCCAGACAATGGCACTGGTTCTTTTACATTCTATGATTCAAATGTACTTTGCAATTAGAGAATAAACCAATATATCAGTTTCTGGAGAAACATACATACGTAATACTTCACTCCGCCAATTGCAAAACAAGACACCATTTTTGCCACATTTATATTAACCAATTCTTAGCTAACAGTACAATTACACTGTAAAAAAGTTCAATTTTACCATAATCACCACTTAATTGCTATGTGCAAACTATCCAATGATTAAATAACCAAGACGTTAAACAAACATTGAGGAGCAGGCCCTAACTCTATTGAAACAAGAAAACAGCAACTATGTTTGTTAATGTTTACCATAAGACTGCGGTTTTTAGAAACACAATCAGTACGTCTCAAGACATAAAAGTACCCTAAATGGCTTCCGTTTTATTTGTTTTCACATTCACGACTAAAAATTAATGCTACAGTAGCTTAGCAGGAACATTCCAACGTGACAGTTTAACAGATTACATTTTTCTTCTGCATAGTTGTCCATGATGTTGATTTGTTACAGTCGGTAACCACATTTTTATGTTATAATTAGAGACCTGAAAAAGTAGATGTATTAAAAAAGTAAGTGTTATTTTTATATGGAATTTACCATTTTTTGTGTGTTCAGAATTAATTGTTACAATAAAAATTATTACTACACTCCAAATACTGTTAAAAGTTACAAAACTAAAACAATGACTACTAAACAACACAAACAGTTTACAGTTGTAACCATTTCACTAGCTACGTAAATACTAAATATCATCATTGTTTTATCTACTTGAAAATACTCAATATTAGTTATCAAAACAAAGCATGTTAAGTGTTTTAATATACTATTCTTTCAAATTTTGTCTCCTGTCAGTAACCAGTAAATTGTAGTGGCTAAGAAGGTGTTCACTGTCAACATTGTTGGTGGGCAGCCAAATGACCTTGAGTGAGTGAGTGAGTGAGAGTTTGGTCAGTGCTTAACATCGAGGTCTCTAGCGGTGGTGAGGGGTGATACGAAGTGAGTGTGGAGAAGTGCCAGAATGAAAGTTACCAGAGAAACGGGAGATCCCCGAAAAAACTCGCACCAGCCAACGGCATTGTCTGGTACAATTTCCATGTGCGAAAATCCAGGGTCTGACCCCTTGACCACCACGACCCAAAATGACCTTGAGTGCTGCTTGTGTGAATACTTAATGTTCCACTCCCAAAGACGTCATCAATCGTGCTACATCTTATTCATTTCTTTTGACAGAATCCTGATATAGCTTCTTTGAGGAATTCACTGCCCTTGTACCAAACTGAATTAGCCACGCCATTAAATACAGGGCTGTTGTCAAAAACTGGCAAAACACTTTTTGTTCCATTTAGCAAAAAGTTTTTTAAACTAAACAGCTTGCTAATAGCCTTGAAGATATGTACACTTTGATGACTGTTCATCAGACTTTTAAGTTTGGTCATTGCAAGAGCTGATGAGTTTTGACTTTAGTGTTTCACTTGTGCTTTGTCACTTGTAAGAGATGATGAAATGAAAGTTCCAAAAAGGGAGTCAAATACACCTTTTCATGTGCCCACAAAGCCTATCAACAAATCACTCAAATGTCCATAAAGGAAATGTGCTATCAATTACTGCGAACCTTCAAGCCTTGTGAAAAACTTTACAATATCAGCTGCATGAATTTTTACATATATTCACGAGTTCCAGCAGGTGTTCACTGGCATTGGAAACAGATTTGCAGCCTTATTTGTCTGTTCTGTTAGATACTGCAAATAATGATGCTTTTCTTTTCTGTGTACAAGAAATGCAGTTTCCACTTTTACACCAGCCTCATTTACTTCAGTCATTCAATGGAAGAGACATTGCCTACCAAAGCAAAAGTCTATACAGTGCAAGAATTCTGTATTCTGACAGCCAATGCTACCAATATTTGTACCACGAGCCAGAATAACATACCATTTAAAACTGGACCTGACTGTATGGCCTGATGAAAAAGCTATCACAGCCCTGAACAACAAATCAGTATAACTACCATCGCCAACATTGAAAATAGTGTGTATTATACGTGAACAAAAAAGTAACAATTTTAGAGGAACCATAGTACTGTATCCTAACACAGCGCTGTATCCAGCATTACTCAGTTAACTATTTTATTCTGTTCAAATTGTGTCATTTATATAATTATTTTACAAACAACCGCACCATTAGACGACTTATACCGGCAACCAAAACAAAGGACGGCCACTGCGAATTTGTGAGTGCGAGTGTCTCATGTGTTCATGTTTATGATTCTTATAAGGTGTTATTTTGATATTCTGTGCGTATATTTAAAATATTGCAACACAGGGATACTACGACATGTTTTGGAATATGGGAACTGGAAATATGTTCAGCCTTGATAACAACTAAGGCTAGTGAAATCATTCAACATACCTTCATTTGAAAAATGTGTGTGTGTATGTCTACACACATATGCACACACACGCACACACACACACACACACACACATATACAGTACCGGTGAAAAATTTAAGACCACCATGTAAAATCATCAAACGGCTCACAGGACCTAAAGTTTTGCCGCGATATTGATGCCAATTTTTTCGAATATTCTTACAGGTATAAGAAAAGAATCCCCACAGATATAATTTGATGCTATGCTTAGTTTAGGAGTTATGAAGTTTTGAATATTTTCTTGCAACCACAAAATTACTACATTTAGCGATATAAAAAATGGTATGGCCTATTCTATTGACGTTATTTCGATGTTGAATTTTTTATTGGTGTAGAAAAGTGTGCTTTTTATTTTGCTCAAATCGAAAAATATCCGAAAAATTTTTGGCAGAAAAGCTCGGCACATTTATCAAAAAACATTTTTTAAGAATTTCCCTATTTTTTTTACGAAATTCAAAAATGTATAACTTTTCTGCCGAAATAGCTACCGGAACCGGCTCTCTTCATCCGCGTTGCTCCTCTTCTGCTCAACGGGTGGCACTACAAGTCCCATTTTGTGTGCTTGCGGTGTTTGGAGTAATTTTCCACTGTTTGCAGCTCTGTCAAGTTACAGCAATTACTTGACCTGTGTTTGTAAACAATGGGTAAGCAAAGTGTGTCAGACAATGTTAAATGGAAATAATTGGTATGAGCAAGAGTAAAAACCCATAGACAGATAGCCCAGCTATTGAATGCAAGTAAGACGCCAATAGAATAGGCCATAAAATTTTTTTTATATCCCGAAATGTAGTAATTTTGTGGTTGCCAGAAAATATTCAAAACTTCATAACTCCTAAACTAAGCATAGCATCAAATTATATCTGTGGAGATTCTTTTCTTATACCTGTAAGAATACATATTCGAAAAAATTGTCATCTATATCGCAAAACTTTAGGTCCTATGAGAAGTTTGATGATTTTACATGGTGGTCTTAAACTTTTGACCGGTACTGTATATATATGCATATATATATATATATATATATATATATAATTTTTTAAAAATATTTTTTATTTGTTCCATTTTAATTTAAATACATACCGTACATACTCGTGTATAGTGCGCACAATGATTTTTGCAACAAGTTCCCGGGGAAAAAGTTTTCAGTGCCTTGCAAGTATATAAAAAAATCACGGAGTCCTAGATGGTGAAGCACCGCAGGGAAGGCGTCGATGGATGGGCCAAGGGGGGAAGGAGACAGGGAAACGTGGCTGGCAACAAAGAAGAGAGAGAAGGAAAGATAACATTCTCATTCGTTAGAGAGTGATGGAGGAGAGGGTGGAGGTGAGACATTGGGCTGTGGCTTCTCTGCAGCTGCCAAGGTCACTTGCTGCGCACCAGCCAGCCCATGCGTGCATGTGTGTTGCTGTGCCTGCAAGACACTCACTCACAGACTCACTATCTCTCTCTGCTCTGCTGTTTGCCTACCGCTTCCAGCATGTCCCAGAGGAGATAACTTGCCAATACATCAGCAGCTTGCCTTTTTTAATTTACGTGACACTTCTCTCCCGGAAAAAAAAGAACTATGTCGGCATTTCTTTCTTTCCCTCTGGAACAATCGCCGATCACGAGACGTCAAAATTAACTTCTCATATTGCTTCCACCCGCCACCCAGTAACTTTTGTTTCTGTCACTTCAAATTGCTGAACAGCATACTTTGTAACCGATAGTTTAAACCTACGTGTGTAAGGAGCAATAAACTTCCATTTTGCGAGTAAAAACGGTACACTTCCAGAAGCAGAGCCCTTACACAGGTTGCCCTGTTTTAAACTGGTTACATGTGTCTTAATATAAAGTCACTAGGAGAAGCCTACTCTACTAGTAAAAAGCCTGCTCTTATTTTTCTTCGAGTAAACTGAATTCTCATCAAGACCACAATACAGTCATTATACAGCTGTCTCACATCTAACTGGTATTAAGACACCTGGGATTTCGTCACATTAAAAATGTTGGAAGAGCCTGCAACTCTTACACAGCAAATATTATTAGGTACCATAACTACTACACAATACAGTAAAACCATGTTAAGACGTTTGGGGTTGGGCAGAAAGAAATAGTGCTTATTAACCAGGAAAACTTATTACAGGGTGGCTAGCAAAACGTGTAAAAAAATTTCCTGACTTTTCCAGGTCAGCTGCTCTTATTTCCCCAACCAACAAAATATCAATAAAATTAACCACGTTGTATAATCGCAACAAATTTTTTTTTGGGTAAATATTAAGAATCGCTACTCATCATGTACCAACCAAACTATTGATTTTAGACATACAGTTTATTTATGGAAACTGTTTTTAAGGAACGTTATAAGTAGTGCTACGTAAAAAAATGTTTTGTTAAGTTAGGTTGTTAGGTCAGGTAACATATTTTTTATGTAGGACTACTTCTAACGTCTTTCCTCACGTAACATTTTTTGGTAGAATGCCTAATTTAGGTTAGGAAACCAAATTGAATGTTTGTAACCTAATTTAACTTAAACTAACATAACCTAACACAACTTAAACTAACATAACCAAACACAACTTAATGCAAACTAACCTAACAAAAAAATTACGTAGGACTACTTATTTCTGTAGAAACATTTTTCACAATAAACTATATGTCTAAAATCAATAGTTTGGCTGGTACACAATGAGTAGTGATACTTAATATTTATCTATTTTTGTGAAGCTGAACATTACTAATCAACATAACTTCACCTTGCAGAAATTCTATTATATCTTCATTATTTACAAAGCAACAAAGTCCTAGGAATATTCAAATACAACAATTTTTGCTTACGTCAATTCACTTTCCACTTTTTTAATGCTTTTGTTGTGATGGAGAGAAAAGCTCTCGATACCAGAATTAAAAGCATTTAATAAGTTGTCTAAAAACAGATGTGTAATACCTGGTCACTATACCATCACTCTTGAATCCCAAAAGCATACTGTAATGAGCACTTGATGTTTTTGAGAAACTTTGTTCAATGATTCGTCAAAACAAACTACAACTTTCTTCCCCTCTAGCAATTAACTAATTTCATCCATGAAATATGACGCAAGACCAAATGTGATGTAAAAATCTATCTTATCTTGCTGTAACTGAAGTTTCTTTGCTGTGACACTAATCTGGAAACATTGTTGTTTCACATGGTACAGATTTGAAAAAAAGCATCTAGGCCTACCTTCACAGTTCAAACTCCCAGTCTATTTAGGGTTTTCTGCCTTCAATGTGGTTCATAACGGAATGACGGCCCATGTTGCTTAAAGAAAAAATAACATTACACTAATTGCACCTTGCAGAGTTATCACCAGGATCTTCGCGATTCATTTAATTGTAGTAGGATCGGTTAACCAATACAGTCTCTTTCTTCCTGTTATGACCGATTTCCCTAAATTAATTACGTATGTTGTGGAAATAACACACATTGTGGAAATAACACGCATTTTCAGATATTTTTTAAGCACTTAACCATTTTCATAAAAACACACGATTGATTGATTGACTGACTGAGATCACGTTATGCTGTAACTTTTTAACACACCTTTGTCACTGCACGAGCCAAAAAGTTCAGGCGTGTTCCGCCATTACGCGGTACGGTAGATAAAATACTATTTAAATGTAAATCCACAGACTTCAGACATGATGAGAAGATATTAATACTCGCACGAAGCTTAGAAAAAAAATATTCGTGCCACACCAAGTAAACAATAAACAAGTAAACAACCGACAATGATTACGAACGTATCAGCGTTGTTCAGGGTGGTGAAGGGAGAGGGAGGATGGGGAATGTTGGGTTCCCATTTAATCCGGGTGATTACGGAGGGAGAGGGAACAACAGTCTTAAGATCCGGAGGGTGTGGAGGAGGACGGAGAGGGGTAGGCAGTCAATGATGGTGAGGTCGGTGAGGGAGTGGAATGTGCTTAGAGAGGAGCTGGTGAGGGTTGACAAGGTTGGTTTGTTCAGGAGAGGTCTGTAAGGAAAGTTAGGGAATGTGATCTTGCCACCGGGTGAAAGCCCAACTGCAAGACGGTATTATTATTATGTTAAGAACAAAAGCGAACTGAGAATCCAATGTTGCCAAGTCCACGCCTTCAATTTCTACTATGAACTCTTGGGGAAAAAAGACCACACTTTTTAAAACCCACGTTATTAACTAGTGTTGGGTTGATTTCTAAAATACACCGATTCTGATTCCAACATCGATTCTTAAAATTGGGATTCGATTCTTCGATTCAGAGTCCGATTCTAAGGCTTTATTTTAGGTTTTTTTTATCTCATTTTATTTTCTTATACATAAAACACTCATATAGGCCTATTTGTATGTTTAGAAAAACAAGATCTGTGCAGCTTGGAGGTTGTGCATACTGTAATTGAATATGCACATTTCGTGATCAACAATATTTACCGGTGCTTACATAGTAAATATTGTGAATAAAAATTTACCGTTAAATAGGAACTTTTGGTTATTATAAAACCGATCAATACAATAGTTTTCATAGATCCGTTTCTCTTCAAGTTTTTGTTTTTGGCTTCTGCGAGACGTACTTTAAAAAAATCAATATTTTTTTTTGCTTTGCCGACATACATTTTAAAATATTTGTGAATTAAAAAGTGATTTACAAATAACGACGGAACAATTGTATTACATACTCGCTACCGTTTTTACCGTTACAGTGTTTACAAACTTCATTTATATTTTCAGACGCCATAGATATGCTACGTTCAGTTGGGAAAGTCAACGCACAAGACAAATACTAAAGATGGCGGACTATGAAACTTCAAACTAGTAGCGCTATGTTGTTCCATTTTTATTCCAGTGGAATATTTTGGTACTAACTATAATCCATTCTTGCGGCAACCATTTTGTTCTAGTAGTGTCGTACTTCGGACTTGAACGCAGTTAACATCTCTGGCCCAGAAACGTAAACAAAACATTGCGATGCGATGATTTGTAGTTTTTATTTTTGGGGATATAGTGTGACGCGTCCGTCTACGTCTCCGATGTTGTTATTTATATATATTTTGGAGGTTACGTCCCTGTTCGGGGCGGCAGAATGTAATGGGGCTCCGTCGCCACGTTGTTATCTAGATGTTGGGGGTTATGTCCCTGTTCGGGGACGACGGAATGTAGTGGGTCTGCTTCACGTCGTCTTCGTCGATGTAGTGGTTGTTGATTCGGGGATGTAACTCTCCTTCGTTTCTATTATTGCAAGTAGTTAGCCGGCAAAAAAAGAAATGGCAAAAACCAGCGAGCTGATGTAGAGGTGGTGCCTATTATATTGATGCCCAGATAGCAGTGAGGTTAGTCCGAAACGGCAAAAAAAAAAAAAAAAAAAAAAAAAAATAAGAAGAAGAAAATTTATATCTGCATTGGGCGGACACTCTGACTTACTCGGCCGAGCGGCGGAGGGATACATCAAGATCCAACTTGCCTAAACAGCTGGTTAATTGACGTTTATAACCTAAAAATTGTACGTAACATAGATACTGATAAATTTACAAAGCATTTCATTCCATAATACCAGCTAAATATTCATTAGTTTATTAATTGGGGATGTGCAGCGTCATCAATCTGTCGCGGATCAACACCTTCACAGAGTTTTGCGCCCGACACTACCACCCACGTTGATCGAGAAATGCCCTGCAGAGCCCCGCATTCCAGCACGTCCATGTACGTGCCTCCAAGCGAGTGAACTCTGACTTGCCTGCCAGATAAATCCGTCCAAAGCACAGGCTAGCTCAGAGCTTATTTGAAATTTTAAAAGCCAGCACTTCTCTGTACGTGCTTCCAAGCAAGAGAACTACGACTAGCCTGCTACGTAAATCCCATTCCAGGAGAAGCAAGCTAAGAAGCTACTTGAAATTTAAAAATTCCAAAGAAGGCAAATATAAGAAAAGTTTACTTAGAAAAGTTGCTTGAAATTAAATTAGCTTTAAAATGAGTCCAAACACTATATAAATCTAATAAAATTGACACGTAAAATTAAATACTTTTCTCTTGCTTTAAAGTTAAATTTTAAATAGACTTTTAATGTTAATTTCTCTATTAGCATCCCCAATTAATAGGTTGGATCCCGCCGTATACATCCTTATACCTGGTTAAGTTGGCCTACTTAATTTGTTATAAACAACAACAAAAAAAAACCATTAATTAAGACAAAAAAAATTGAAATTACTGTATGATAAGAGGCCAAGTAAGTGCTATGTGCCAGTGCACGTCACAATAGGCGTTATTAGCTGCCCAGCATGGATGGTATATAAGTATTTATTTTGATACTGAATGTAATGCAACGTAATTGTCTAAACAAATGTGACGACAATCATTGACAAACAAGTTTTATTTTATAGTTGACGTTTACCAATGGAATAAGAATTCATTTTCGTGCGCTATATCGGCGACATTAATATCAGAAACCTCAAATAGTTTAAATTTGAACACAAAATCACTCACCAACCAGTGATATCTGTGAAACTAAAATACGTTCACAGTGATGTTTATTTTTAAGAATCGGTCATATCGATTCCAAACCCAGATATTCGGTTCGATTTCGATTCCAATGGAATTGATCGATTCTGGAATTGCAATCAACCCATGTCTATTATAAACTAAAAATTCATTAAAAATTACGACATTTTACAAACATTATGCAAGAATCACCACGAGAGAGTAATTTTTTACCACTGTGGAAATTCGAAAACATTACAACACATTGTAAGGAAAACCATTGGTCTGGCAACACCAGCCGGAACCACTGAAAATTCTGGTACGAAACGTCAAAAAAATCGTAGTTGAGACGAAAAACTGGTACCACGCGTCAAATACACTGTTCCACACAACTACAATATCGGTACGAAAAAATATTATGGAACTGAACCCGTGGATCGTAGGCTCACAGCTAACACCAGGCCGTTGAATATGCGCCGAGTGTAACCACGCACCCAGGAGCAATCCTACACTCCTTAAAAACACTTGTGAACTCACTTATAGCTCGACACTGGGACGAGGAAATACGCTAGCTACACGGAAACAAGCCAGGAGGGAGATTTCAATCAATTTATATTTAAGATCTCAATACATACAAATTAATCCAATGCACAATAAGTTCATTAATCACATGTAAGTGAAGATGTCCTTCATTCAACTTCTCTAATACCATACAGACTTACGATGATTAAATTCGGAAACGAGAAACAAACAATGTTGTGGCTGCCAAACAACATGCACCACTATTATCTGAAAAGTAGTTAAACGGGGCCCCAGCTGTAGCCAGCCCGCGGCCGC
>PNEQ01020737.1:0-17812 GCA_003012365.1 Medauroidea extradentata | reverse complement strand
GTGGCTCTATCTCTTATATTTTCTAGTATTTTTCGAAAAATGTTTAAAAAATTATTTTTTTCAACGTGGCGTAGCTCCCTTAATATTTACCACAGAATAGTGTTGGTTTATATACCCCACCTTATTTTCCATAACGAATCCCCTCCCGGACTTTGGCACATGAATTCTGGTCCACCCTGTATATATATATATATGTGTGGGGGGGGGGGTTGTGTATGTGTACCTGCCAGTATAGCGAGTGTCAATATAATTATCACCGACAAGGCATGCGAGTAATTAATATTTTAAATAATATTAAAAATTTTATTATCGTCGTAAATGGCAGTACCATCCATTTTTGGAAAATTTGGAATGTTTTAGTAGGTTAAATATTTATTCTGCCATTCACTATCCAGTGACACGATTATAAACTTTAAATGACTACCTGTCCCAATACAATATGCCGTGAACTATTTAGTACACGTCCAATAAATTGGAACTGTCCCTTACTGTCCCTTTTACCTATATCCAGTAAACCCTGAGAAAGTTATGTAGGGCAGCTCTGCATTTAGGAACTGTGTGACACACGGGAAATTTAGAATGACCCAACTTTAACTTCGTGGTCTTCATATACATGTAAGAACAGAACAGATGTTTTTATCTGCTACTACACAGATTAAGTTGTCTTGTACTAACAAAATCAAAGTAATTTTTACAGCTTTATTACCTTCCCTAATTTCTAACAGTTTTTGGTCCTATAATATCAGTGATTTGATAATGCCTGGAGTTTTTAAAGGCAATGGCCTTATACTTGTTATAGTTTTCAACCATATACAATGACCTACTTGGAAGAGTATCACCTCTGTAACCTTAGTCAAATAGTACGTTCTGCACCTGTTGACCTGTAATAAGTTAAAATTCACCTTTTTTCCAATTTTCATTGAGTATTATACTCTCATACATACTTTTTCCTCTTTCACAGGGTCTATTGCAGATTATTCTATGTTCTGCTTTATACCTGACAGATAGACATCATCATCATTCGAATTTGCTTTCTGGTTCAGATGCAAATCTCTATCTATTATTTTTGGTACTAGACCTCTTGTTATCCTAGTTCTGGTTCTACCTATTTCACTCAGTAAATGTGGATTATCTTCAACAATATACTAACCCTATTTACTGACCTACAAAATTTTTCTTCAGCTGTTATAGGAGAATCTGCAAGAGTAGGCTCTGTATCTGAAAAAAAAAAAAATATATATATATAACATGTCTGTTTGAACGAATTTCTTGCCGATAGTACAAACCCTTTCCTATTTTCTTAATTCATGTACTTATTTTAATATTAAGTACTACCATACGCGCAATATTGCATAGCACACTTTAGTAATGGGTAGTTTAAATAATCATGGCACAGATACACTTTGTCTCATTTCTATAGCAGCATTCACTACAACTTCTTTGTAACTAAAACACACTCCATAACTGCTCACATCTTGCAACATGCCAAAGTATTCCCAAGGGCGAAAAGGTTGATGGGTGGGCTAAACAATTATTTTAATAAGAGGTGGATAATTGTCTCGCTTCATAGAGCAACAAAATTAGAAGACTCACTTCGCACTGTAAGATGGTGCAGTTTTCTCCACAAAAACCAGATTCAAACCAGCTCTACACCATAAGTAGTGTAGTTCCTTAAGTACCCAGGCTCGTGACCCTCATAGGTAACTAAACAGATCTTAGGGGAACAAAGCTCAAATAAAAGATAGACAATTTTGGCAAACAGCCAGTGATGTGTTAACATTTAGATTACAACTTTTAAAGACAATTATTTACACGTTTTGACAAATCCTACATCTTCAGACATGTACCATTTCGTCTCGTATGTTGGGAAAATTTACACTGCTTCTTTCTTTTCTGTCTCTGAGGCAAATCGGAGGGGCGAGACCCAAAAGAAAATTAAGTTTCTCGCCACTGTTATGTCTTAGCATGGAGAGTAGTCAAATACAGCCTCGTAGATGATCATAAGCACTGGTTTATTAAGCAAACATATCGGTACAATCTTTAGAGCCAACTGAGGCTGAATTGTCTCACCAAGACAATAATTAACACATGTGGCCAGTACTGCCAATTTAACAAATCCGAAACATATTGCCAACATAGGCACAATACATAACATCTCATTTTTTTAATTGAAAACAGTCACAGTAAAAAATATCAGTTTACGAGCCATATATTAAACAAGAATACAAAATAAAGTACAGAATAGTGAAATAACAAATGTTAAATACAAACAGCATACCTAACAAACTACCTATGTAGTATAATCCTTTAAATATTTTGGACGGTGAACAATACGACCACTCCTAGTAACTGCCACATTAGGTCGTTGTGGTACTTCCACTCCACTCTGACATGACAGATCAACATTTGTAGTTTGAGACTCAGGGTGGCTTAACCCTTCACATGCGTTACCTTGCTCCTCACTACAATCTATATCATTAGGACATGTATTCCTAACTTTATACAACTGAACTCTATTTTTATGAATGAATCTACCATCATTAGTAAGTATCTTATATGATCTTGGTCTAATAACTGAAGGAGCAATTACAGTACCAAGTTCACGATCATGCTGACCATGTTTACTATAGAATACAGTGTTACCTGAATGCAAAGGTTTTAAGGTTTTCTTGCCTTTATCATAATAATGCTTTTGCTTGTGCTGTTTTTGAAGTAGTCTCGCAGTATCATCCTTAAACTGAGAATTGTCAGCAAAATAAGATAACAGAGTTTTGGGCTGCCTACCATACAACATTTGTGCGGGAGACTTCCAATTGCCATTAATGGGAGTGTTGTTCAGCTCCATCAACGCCAATTTAGGATCTTTCCTTTCGCCTAAAATTTTCTTTAACATCTTTTTAACTGTTTGAATGTTTCTTTCAACAAAACCATTCGACTGAGGATAGTTAGGAGATGAAGTTACATGAGCAAATTGTTTGAACTTGTTGTTAGCGAACTGTGGGCCATTATCACAATAAACCAACTCTTGTAGGCCATTACGACACAAAATTGACTTAATTTTGTCAATTGTCTCCTCTGAAGACATGTCACTTAATGGTTCTACTTCAATAAACTTAGTGAAATAGTCTACTACCATAATATAGGTTTTTTGATACAATACAAAAATATCAGTACCCAGGACAAGCCATGGAGCCCTTGGTACATCCCTACTTAACATTGGTTCTTGAACATTGTTATTTTGTACTTTAGCACAAATAGCACATTTTGACACTAAATTTTCTATATGTTGAGCCATTTGTGGCCAATAAAAATGTTGCCTTGCCCTATTTTTACATTTCGCAATCCCTAGATGGTTATAATGAATGCGATCAAGAAGCTCTTTTCTTAGAATTTTGGGTACAACTACTTGTTCCCCTTTAAACAACAATCCATCTATAACAAACCATTCTCCCCGAACAGAAAAATATGGTTTTGTGACCCCCGAACAACTGGCTATATTATTAGGCCATCCATTCTACACAATACTAATGACTGCCTGTAGCTCTGAGTCCTTGGAAGTTTCTACAACTAACTGTTCTAATCTACCTTGAGAAATAGGTAGTTTCTCAATCACCATTCCTACATGTGCTTCCAGATCTTGACCTAAATCCAAATTTTGGGCATGAACATTCCGTAACCTCGACAAACTTTCAGCTGAGAACAAATGTTTGCCAGGGATATGTTGTAATTTAAAATCAAACTGTTGGAGTCTTAATCTCATGCGTTGTAAACGCAAAGGGCACTCATTGAGTGGCTTGTTAAAAATAGGTATCAATGGTAAGTGATCAGTTTGCACAGAGAATTCAGTACCAAGCAGGTATTGTTGAAATTTATGACAGCCAAAAACAATGGATAAACATTCTTTCTCAATTTGAGCATAATTCTTTTCACTATCTGTGAGTGTTTTGTGTGCATAACACAAAGGTAACCCATTTTGTAAAAGTACAGCACCCAAACTGTGGCTTGAAGCATCAACTGACAAAACTAGTGGTATATCCTTATTGTAAAATTGCAAAATAGGTGTACAAGTTAATGCTGATTTTACTTCTCTATATGCCTGACTGTGTAATTTTGTCCACAACCAATCTACTCCTTTTTTTGTTAAGTCTCTCAATGGTCTACTTAGGTCACTTAAATGAGGTAGCCTACAAACTTAGAGACATAAGTAACAATACCCAAAAACGTTAGCAAGTCTTGTTTTCCTTTAGGTTCTGGCATATTTACAATAGTTTGAATTTTGTCTGGGTCAGGACTAATGCCTTGAACCCCCAACTTATGACCAACATATTTAACTTCAGACTGACTGAAGGCACACTTGCTCAGATTGAATTTCACCCCATTTTCTTTTGCACGCTGCAATACTAATTTTAACCGACTATCATGTTCCACCTGACTGCTGCCCCACACTATAAGATCATCAATGTACACTTGTAGACCCTCAATTCCTGCAAATATGTGATTCATACATTTTTGAAAAACCTCTGGAGCAGAACATAAACCATATGTCATTCTTGTAAATTGATAAAATCCAATGGTGTGTTAAAAGTTGTGTACTTTTGACTCTCGTTATCAAGTTTAACTTGCCAAAAACCTCTACATGCATCAAGTGTTGTAAAAAAACTTAGCATTTGGCATCATTGAAACCAATTCCTCAAAGGTAGGTAAATCACAATATTCTCTTATTACAGCTTTATTTAGTTTGTAAGGGTCCAAGCAAATTCTTAAGCTGTTATCTGGCTTTCTTACCACCACTAAAGAACTAATCCAAGGAGTTGGTTCAAGACTTTCTTAGCTATTCCTAGCTTCACCATTTTATCCAATTCTACTTGCAAAGGTTCTAGCAATGGAAATGGTATTTTCCTTGACCTAGTTGCATGTGGTTCTATACCATCCTTTAACTTAATGTGGTATGTGTAATTAAATGTACCTATACCTTCGAAAAGAGACTTGTTCTCATGCAAAATATTTTTTACTGAAAGAGGTAGCACCTTATCTATTAAGCTCTGTTCTACCTGATAAGTATTCACAGAGGAAACTCTCCTAATTAAATCGTAATGCTGAATTGTTGACAAGCCTAGAATTGGAGGTGAATTTTTGTTATCCTCCACTACTTGAAATTCTACAACACCAGACTTATTATTCTTAAACTTGCACAAACAAAAACACTTTCCCTTAACTACAATCTGATTGCCACTGTAGTTTGCTAATTTAGTGACAGAAGGTAATACTCTAATGTCCAATTTCTCAATTATTTTATCAGATATAATATTCACCTTGAGCACCAGTGTCTAATTTCTACCCAACATGTTTTTGTTTTATTTCTACTACTCAACCCAGTCTTTCTCATTCTGTTCCGATCTTGGTGATTGGTTAACTTTACCCAACAACATGGTATCTTCTATATTAGCTGTGTTACAATGTTCACCTAGCACTATCACATCATTATCAATATCACATGAATCTGATGCAGCATGAGTGTCAGACTGATTTACCGCGTTACTATCCAATGTTCTACCCACATCATAGACTGTCAAATTGTTCACATTGTAACGTTTCGATCGACACATTTTAGCAAAATGACCCCTTTTGTGACACCAAGCACACTCTTTACCAGTGGCTGGACATACCTTATACTGATGTTTATAACCACACTTGGAGCACTGTGTAACAATACCATGCTGTGGATTCCTATCACCACCTCTGCTGAATGGACGGCTGGAGCCCGAAGTAGCTGTCTTAGGTCCACGAACACTGTGGGACGTTCTGACGTTCTGTTGTGCTCTCCCGGCGCTGGGTTGGCTGACAGTAGATCCAAATCCCAACTGGCGACGAACTTGTGAGCTACCACGTCCCCTCTGCAGACGTCGGTCGTGTAAAGAAGAGACACGATGGACGTTCTCCGTTGCGGATCCTTGCGACACCGCGCATAGTTGCTGTTGCGTGATTTCAGCACTTTGACAAATTTTTATACATTTGTCCAGCGTCAAATCGTCAGTATTAAGTAATTTCGTCTTAATTGCTGGATCTCGTACACCACTGATAATACGATCTTGCAATAAACTGTCCCTCATATCACCAAACTCACCGGTTTTACATAGTCGTCGTAATTCCGTGACATAAATGTCAAAAGATTCACCATCTTGTTGAATCCTATTGAAGAAAACATGTCGTTCCACACTTACATTTGCTCTCGGGACGCAATATTTTTTAAATGCACTAAGCACTTTCTCTGGATCCTTCTTCTCTTCGTCAGTTAAATCGAAGGTATTGTAGAGTTCTAAACCCTCTTCTCCTATAATAGTGAGAAGTATAGCCGTTTGAACTTCCCTAGACTGCTTGCTCGCTCCTGATGCCAATATATAGAATTCATGTTTCGCAAACGATCGTGGACCCGAACTCAGTGCCGTACTAGGCATCCCTGAACACCTAGCACCCTTGCACCATCTTCTGATCAGCCACACCTTTCTCAGCTAGGCCTCCTTGGTACGGCCGACAGACTGTCGTGGACTCGAGCAGTAGGCCAAGAAGTACTAACCCACTCTCTGGCCGACCGCGCTCTTGTAGGCAGCGTCGCCCTGACGTCACTCAACCACTTGCTGCTCTCTCAGCTGCCATGGTTACAGTTTACAGAGTGTGATTGTCCCAAGGCTAAAACCGTAGGTCAAAACAATTTGCATGTGACTGGATGTTACTAGATTGCATGCAGGTGTGCGTGTAAGAAACAGTCCTGAAGTCATATATGCAACGATGACATTCGAAAATGCTTGCCCTTGCATTTCCCATGCTTTCGCCTGATACAGCACATGTGTGAAGCAGTTTTTTTGCATGTGGCCAGATGTGGGGTAACCAGATACTACACAGGTATGTGCATAAGGAACAGTTGTGTAAAGTCATGTATACAGTGTCGCATGACAACACAAACTGTAGCCTCAGTCTTCTGAAAATTCACAGAGCTGCTGATTACATTTGTGAAGGTCTGATTGGCCAGTTGGTAGTTCAGAAATGCAGTTTTCTTTACTGCTGATCGGCCTTCTGTCCAGCGAAATCAAAGTCCACAAGCACAATATAAACCGGACCTAATAAACTGTATGTTAGCATCTAAAGAGAAAATAACATCGGCATCAGCTAGACATTCTTCTAGTATCGTCATCAGCGATTTGGTAATGAACGAGAGCCCTCCACCCACACCCTTATTTGGGAAGATGACATCGACTTCCTTGTACGATACTGCCACAACATTGCCACCATCTACTTTAGCTGTGCTGGTAGTACCATCAACTGAATAGGTCATTTGTTAAACAACGTAAGTCGGATTTCTGCCAAAATGAGTTATGGGTAGTATAATTTTCTACAGAGGTAAACACACATTGTACTATTGAAGCCACTTAAGTCAGTCGTTATTTGTGCATATAGCAAGGTGCAGAACTGTGAGTTCATTTGAGAAACACCATACATCACTGACTTATGTTCTTTCTCTAGTACACTTATATCACTGACTGGTGTTGTGTGACCTACATAAATTTCAATCGTTTTTACCAGACACCGATGATATCCAGGTATTTTACAATGAGGTGTTTGCTTGGCCATATATTCGTACAAACTCTTGTATAGAGCTCGAGAAGTTGCACTGAAAAACCAGACATTATTACACGACCAGAAAATATTACTTGCAAGTCTTACAAAGGGATGTGTGCTTGGACAAACAGCTGTTTTTAAGTGTGTTGTGGAACATGATGTATAAGATTATAGAAAGAAGTGTTATTTTCACATTTTGTACCAATTTACATTATACAATTTGTTTCTTGTGGGAAATAATATGTTAACATATAAATAAAGATATTATCAACATATATTGTAGGAAAATACGCGATACAATACTGTATCTTACTATAATTTTATAATGCAATCACTAGGGCTTGGTAGTTTTCGCGAAAAGATTTTTGCCTCGCTTTGTTTCAGTGCCTTACGTGCGTTCCTGCAGCTCAACTTCATGGCTATTGACAGAGTGTTTTTGTGTAGAGTCGTTATTCATTTGACTGTGTCAATCAGTACACGGATAATTGTGACACATCACGTCTGTGATTTGTGGGTTTAACCTCCACACGCTGGGTGTTACGGCATCCAAACACTGGCTACGTAGCAGAGATGCAGTTGTGCACGTAAGGCACTGAAACAAAGTGCTGCAAAAATTTTCCGCGAAAACTACAGGGACCTATCAATCACCCATTAACTTGTGAAACAACGTAAGTCTACATTTCAAAATTGCTGCCGTTCGTACATTTAAACACAGAAACGCATTTAATTGCATCTGTCATACAAATAACGATACAGGATTTGTTGAGTAATGCTTGCAACGATTTATAGGTCAACCTCTATAAATTTAAAGTTTCAAATACAGCTGTTTACTTGTGAAACAACATAAGTAAATATTTGAAATGAGCATTGTTATTATATAACAACACAGAAACAATTTTCATTGCAACCATCATAAACGTAATGTTATGAAGTATGTTCAGGGATTTTTTGCAAATTTTTCATAAGTGACTTTCAGAATTACAGTGTTTTTTCACTTCCTGAGAAGTGGACATTTTGACTTACGTTGTTTCTCAAATTACCGATTCAATTACTCCTGAAACTACGACTTTTGCATCCATGAAACAACAACACATTTGACAAAGCCATTTCATAATCGAACAGGTTCTTTAAGCGCTGCACTTCTATGTCAACAGTGCCGATTCTGTGACAGGAACGTGAACCATCTCTCTCATTTCCATCGGCAAAAGGTTTGCTTTACTTTGAATGAAAAAAGAGTGACTTCAAATTGCGAAAAGATTGAATCTTAGTTTGGGCCAGTTAATCTGTAAAGTCATTTGGATACATGTAAAGTTCTCATTCCTCTACTTCGAAATCGCTATTGGAGGAAATTGTGACCAATGTATAGTAGTTGTTTGGCACCTATTGATGTAAAAAATTGTTCGTCACCATTAATGATGGGTTATGTGGAAACTTCAAGAGAACCGATATCGTCTCCTAGATGTTTGTGTATGCTCACCATGCAAGGAGGCCAGCTATCAATGTCAGAAGTGTGGCAAAAATTTAGTAAATGTTGTAATGCACATCGCACATGAGACTAGTAAATAAAAGCAACATATATGTGCGAAGTAGATGGCAAGTTCTTTTTATACACTTGGGTGTCACAAATGTGGGCTTAAGCTG
The DNA here is from genome assembly GCA_003012365.1 of Medauroidea extradentata. Lineage (NCBI taxonomy): Eukaryota > Metazoa > Arthropoda > Insecta > Phasmatodea > Phasmatidae > Medauroidea > Medauroidea extradentata. Next base: position 8,557 of record PNEQ01020737.1, on the reverse strand, counting down.
TAATGCAATACGGAACGTTGAAAACGTGAAAATATCTTGAGAAATGCATTGTAATAAGGTGAAAATATGTAGAGATGACAAATAAGACATGTTAATGTGTGTACTAGTACGACTTGCAAGCCTATAAATTGTATGAACATGCCAAATGCCAATAGTTCCAATTAAAGGAATCGGACTTTCGTTGCACTATACAGACATGCAGTAAATTCGTCAGGTAAAATCTTCGTTATTTGTCAATTTTTGACAACTATGAAAAGCAATTTAACACAATTGCTAACATAGAGAATAAAATACCATTGATTATCTCAATAAAAATAGTGCGGCAACATAACTACCTGTTTTGAAATGCTCGGCATTCAGGCAGTAGATGTCAGCCGGGCAGGAATGGTCTCAACAGAGAGGTGTAGGTGTAAAGTTTTTTCCCCACCGCTGTCAATCGCCATCATGTGCTGGAACAGTGATAAGCGTATGTTGTCATGTTGGAGGAATTTATATTCCCCGTGGCATGATGAATTTGACTTAGGTAATATTTGGTTCCAACAAGACGAAGCAACGGCCCACACTTCAGGGGCATCGATGACTGTTTTGATGAAACACTTCCCGGAGCGCCTCATCTCAACAAGTGGCGAACTGAAGTAGACAACACGCTGTCACAATTTGGCCCCTTGTGATATTTTTTTTTGTGATTTGATATACCGCGTTTATGTTAATTGTTCCTAGGACCCTACACGTCCTGAAGGCCAACATCCGGGCAGAAATTGCCAAATTACCCACTGCTATGCTGGTAAGTATGATGAGAAACACCAGAAATCGGCTTACTCGACGAATGGACAATGGGAGACATTACTTACTTGATTTTATTTTTAAAACTGTGCAAAACCAGACTTTACATATGTACCTACAATATAAACATTAAAATGGAAACATTCTGATTCACATAATGAGTTTTATTGCCGTGTTAAGAAAGGAAGTAGTGTTTCCGCACACTGAATAAAAGAGAACTCTCACTGACTCAATGAATGACTGACGTATCAAATTGTAGCCCAAACCGCTGGACCTAGAAATGTGAAAATGTTTGTGTGGGTTCCCTTTAGGTTGTAGGCGAGCCCTAAGAAGGGATGTTTCGAAATTCGTGGTCTAAGAGGATGAAAAGGGGTGAAATGTGTTTCATAAGATTCGTCTATTATAGCTCGAACCAGACAGCCTATTGTCGTGATTTTTACTTCAATGGGAGAATCATAAAAAGCATATTAGCTATTTTAAGGATTTTTCGAAATTCAACAACTAAGGGGGTGAAAAAACCTGGAATGTTTTTACAATTATTTATCGATATTTATCTAATCCTTAAGGATAAATAGTTTGTTTTCACTTCAAAATGTTGCTTACATAAATACCCAAAAAGAAGTTTCAGGATTTTTGAAATTCGATCCCCAAGCAGTAAAAAGGGGGGAGGGAAATATGTTTTTCATGAATCGTCTGTATTTGGAACACAATTGGCTATCGTCGTGATTTTTACTTCAATTGGTAATGTATACAAATGACTAATACAGGAGTCCAAGACGTTTCGAAACTTGATAATTAAAGGGGTGAAAATACATTAAATATGTTTTCGTTTATTCCTCCATGTCTGTCGAACCAATCGAGATATCAAACTGTTCTTTGCTTTACACTAATGCTTATGTAAATATCCTAAATACCATTTAAATATATTTTCCAAATTCGACCCCAAAGAGGTAAAATAAGGGTAAAATTTGTTTTCCGTTCACAATATATATAGACTACATTAAAATTTTATATAGCGACGTGATTTTCGTTTGAGATTGATGCTTACTAAAATACTTGAAAAGTGATTTCACGATTTTTCAAAATTCTTCACCTAAGTAGGTTAAAAAGGGTGAAAAGTGATTTAATGTGTTTTGAATTGATCGTCAATATATCGTGAACCCAGCGGGCTATTGTTTTTCACGTCCGAGAGACACCAGTAAAGTAATCTAAAATGTAATTCAAGGGTTTTTCAAAATTCAGTCTCTTATGAGGGGAAAGGACCTGGAATGTGTTTTAGATTAATCTTCGATAGTCTATATATTGAGCCCTTCGAGATATTCCGTTTACTTTTGCTTCAGTTATTTGGTAAATTTCAGCTAAAAGGTTCTTCAGAGTTTTCAAAATTTGAACTCTCAGTATTGTACATGAATGAAATGTGATTCTTAATGAATTATCGAATTTGCTTTGACTTAATGAGCTATCGTCGTGATTTTCACTTCACTTGGAAGCTTGTATAAATATTTAAGATGTGAAATTAAGATTTTTCGAAATTCGACACCTGAAGGAGTGAAAAGGTATACCATTTGTTTTCTATCAGCAGATGATACTTTTCATAACCAGTAGAGATATTGATGTGTTGTTCGCGTCAGAATGATGCTTACGTAAGTACCTAAAAAGATTAATGCAAGTTTTTTTATTTTGTAAGATAACTTAATTATTAAGAAGAAAACTTAGTTTGTAAACTTTCAAGACAAACAATCCGAACAGCAAATACGACCAGCGAGAAATATATTATACCGGAGTTTCATTCTACAGTTCTATAGAGATGTGATGCTGTACAACCTTGTGCCGTTTATTAGCTGTATACTATTTTTATTAGTATTTTTCTTGCACATGTTTTATTATTTCTAATATATGAGTAATTTATTATCTTAATTTAAACTTTATTATTAATTGAAGGGTACTATGACTATGAATTGTCATGCAGTATTTCTCTGCTAACTACACTACAGTTTATTTTCACATCTTCCAGTACAGTCAGAATGACCTCAGGCTCGCTTCACGGGCTAGCTCGCCTCGCCACTATCAGTTTGTAATACTACCCACATGAAATACAGTACATGCTTGCCCACGCTGTTCTCACAGTGGGGAAGAGATCTCGCCTTCCATGTGTGTCCTTGCATTAGCGCAATCAGTGCAAGCCTGCATTTCAGGTCGGCTGCAGGCATAGAAAGTAATCCTTGCATAGTCTTGATTCTTCATCCTCCCGTACACAGCATGCGCTGAGCACGGAGCATACTTCCTTTTAGCTGCTCTATAGACACCCGCGCGCCATCCGTCGAACGCATTCTAAATTAATTAGCGTCACCACGCCTACTGTACTGCGTCATTTACCGCATTGTGAAAGCCTCTACTCAAGAAACATGACGTCTATCGGGGTTGCTCCTGTTCCTTGGGAGATGTTTATCTTCGGGACTTAGTGCCCATGATTTTATTATTTGTTTTCACATCATGTAGTGTAATTAAATTTTGATTATAAGTGAGTGAATTTTGAGGCAGTTATTTGGTTTTTTTTTGGTGTACTTCAAGATGCAAGCCAATTGAGTCTACCCTCCGCAGGTAGACTTACCATCGTGTCCGCGCTGATACGCCCTGTTTTGTTTCGTTAATAATTTACTTTAATTCTCCACTTCCCTTTTATTTGTTACAGTGGAGGGTCCAAAAGTTTCAAGAATTCAACGATAGTTCCAATAATTCAACTTTTCAACTTTCAAAGGTTTCAAGAATAATTCAACAAAAGGGCCAATATCTCAAGTAATCAACAAAGGCCCAATACTTCATCTTCCAGTAATTCCGGATTCATTCAACATGTCCTTTCTCTGGACATCTACTCGCCGCTACGTTCTACGTATCGGCTAAGGTCTACGCCCTTGCATAAACTTTAATTGTGTTACGCACCACATTTGGTCATCCAGAACTTTTTTATACCATTGATTTTTTAAAACTAAATTAATCATTAATTCTTTTATTTATCTTACAATATGTTTTCAAATTAATAAAACTTAGCCTGTTAACAGTGCCCTAAGGAAAATATAGTTCAAAAGGGTTTGCAAGGCATTGTTTAAGATATCAAATCAAGGCTAGGTATAAAACTTTAAGAAATTTTAGGTTAGGTTTACCTGATTTGAAGAATAACGAATAAAAGTAATGGAAGGGCAGTATTCTTCGTTAAAGGTTAGTTACTGCAAGTTCTGTGGCAAAGTCTGTTAACAGTGCCCTAAGGAAAATATAGTTCAAAAGGGTTTGCAAGGCACTGTTTACGATATCAAATCAAGGCTAGGTATAAAACTTTAAGAAATTTTAGGTTAGGTTTACCTGATTTGAAGAATAACGAATTAAAGTAATGGAAGGGCAGTATTCTTCGTTAAAGGTTAGTTACTGCAAATTCTGTGGCAAAGTCTTTACTTTGCGAAATAATAAGCTGGAACATGAGAAGATCTGCGACTTCAATATGCACCGTGAAGAGCGACTGATCTGTGAGTGGTGTGGTGTATCAATCACTCGCAAAGACGACCTGATGAAGCACTTACATACCTGTAATAGCAACATCAAGAGAGAAGTGACTAACTGCTGTAAGTATTGCAAAAAGCAGTTCACCGATTTTCGTAATGCTCGTCGACATGAATCAGGTTGTGAGCGCAACATGGAACGAAATCTGCTAGTTTTTCATGTATATGTTTAACAAGATCAAAAGTAGTTAGGGTTGTTGACTTTTTTTTTTTTTGAAAGCTACACTGCTCCTGACACAGAACTTCATTTTGACTGAAGAATCTAGTAAGTCTGTTGTATATAACCTTTTCTAGAACCTTTGAGAAAACAGGCAGCTAACTAATATGCCTATTATTTTGTTGTTTGGTTCTATCACCCTTTTAGAAAAATGGAACGACTTTGATAATTTCCATTCTTTCAGGGGATGTGCCAGTGCTTAATGATTTATTTGCAATGTAGGTAAGGATAGGCAACAACGGTTTATGACACTTTTTGAATATTTCATATGTAATTCCAAAATAGTCCTCCAAGGGTGTGCTCTTGGTTTGGGCAGTTATTTTACATATTTTTTGTTCATCTGTGAGATAAAAACAGATTGACTTAGTTACCGTTTTTATTAAGTTTACAGGTAAATTATTGGACATGGTATAGTTTAAATTTAAAATTAATTTCTGCTCCTGGTTTTGCTGCATTGAGCTAGTAGTCGTTTAATACATTTGCTGCTTCACTATTTGTGTAAGTGTTTTTATCTACTTGTATTACAATTTCTTGATTTCTTTAAACACTATCTTAACCAGATTTTTTCTTTACTACTTTCCACATTGTTTTTGTTGTATTAGCTGCCTTTTATATAATATTTATAAGGTGCTTGTGTTTAGCTAATTTAATAGTACGTTGATAGATGTGTTTGTATTTATTGTAATAATTTGTGATTAGTTTATTATTGTCCTGCTTGGTGTGTATAGTTTTGTGTAGTGTTTATAGTTTTTTGCTGGATGTGATTATACCTAGCGTAATCCACCGCGGTCTACTTGTTTTACTTTTCAGTAGTTTAAATTATTTAGGAAACGCACACTCAAATATCTGAGTAAATAACCTGAGAAATGTATTAAACTTAATTTCAACATTGCTCTCTTTGTATACTTCCGACCAGTTTGCTTGTTTTAGTAGTATATTCGTGTTTTCTATGTTATACAAGATGTAATCTCTATACACAATTTTGCTACCTTCATTTCTTGTGCCATCGCTGGAAGCGAACAATGTTGAGCTAGGTGGTCGGAGAGTCCTAGGTTTAAATTTTTCAGTAATAGCCTATCAATATTTGTTACCACACAGTCAATGCACGTACTAGTTGTACTGATAATTCTTGTTGCTGTGTGTACAACATTTGTAAGATTAAACATAGCAATTAGATTTATGAACAATTTTTTTTTCATTTGTGTCACCCAGAAAGTTAATATTCAGATCTCCACATAGTATAAATTTATGTAATAAGTAGAAATCACTTATTTTAGAAAACAAGAGCTCTAACTGTTTGAGAAAGATTTTAACATCTCCTTTAGGGGTGGGGCTATATACAGTTAGAACTGACTGTTTCTAAAAAGTACTTTATTTTTATGGCACAACATTCAATTACTGAAACTATACTAATCTGGTTAGTAATATGTAGCTCCTTTACATTGTACATATTAGAATGCAATGCTAAGATACAACTACCATCAAAACCAGAAGGCCTACAAATGCAACAGTGTCATAATTTTGTAATAGTCTTGCTTGTATTTCATATTCATTCAACCAATGTTCAATTATGCAAATAATTTGTGGATAATTATCCCTTTCACTCATAGCCATTTGCAGTTCAAGTTTTTTTTATTTCTAATGGACTGTATGTCCATGTGAATAATATTAAATTCCTTACTTACAGTTTTGCTCCTGTAGGATGATTGTTGTCTAAAAAATTTATTACTTTTGAAGAGTGATGCGAATGTATCTGGTAGCTGTGGACCTGCTGCTGCTGTTGCATGATCACCGACATGTGGAACTGCTGATGCTGTTTTACAGTCATCGACACCTTTCTTCAGTTCTTCTGGGGAATGGTCTTGTTTGTCATCGTCACTTCTTTTTTTTTTTTTTTTTTTTTAATTCCTCAAGTAAGTGTTGGCTCCTGTTGTCTTCCACATGCTGGATATCTGAAGAACAGTTTCCTTCTTTCTCCTGGGTTTCGATTTTTAGCAGTAGAGAACTGTTTTCTTGAGTAGGACTAACACAAATGTTAGGCCTAACCCTATCTTGCTGTTCATTTACCATTTCCCTAATCATGTCTGAAACTATGTCTTTCCCATTACTGTTTAAGTGTTGCCCATTCTCGTGTGCGCACTTATGTCTAGTTCACCAATATCACATACTTTTACATTTCTGAAATGTTGACTTATCTTGACTACTCTCTGATTTGTTTACCTGATCTCTTTGTTGACCACAGACCAAGAATGCTGATCATACCTGGCTGGCAAGTTTGTTACAATAACATTTGTATGGGTAAGTTTTGAGAGACATGTTCGAAGACTATGAATTGCATTTTTTCCGCCTCACTTTTACTAACATCATTGTTACCTGCAATAATTACAACCGAGTCATTTGAGCTATTACACACACTGAAACTGATATTCGTAACTTCTCCCGACGAGGCACTAGGTTTGACTAGACCTGACACACATTTGTTCACTAATTTTGCACCTATTCTTTCTGCTAGCCCTCTTCCATGGCTGTCTGCGTAAATTTGGACTTAACTATTTAAAGTTTTTGTTGGCTTCTTCTTGTCTACATTCTTCTATCTTCCTTTTTCGGCGCTCTTGTTTTTGCATCTTCTTTTTCACGAACTTGAAGGCACTGACATTGGTTTCTTGTTTCTATATGAAAATGTGGAACAGAATTTTGTCGATGTTTGTTTCCTTTACCAACTACTTGCGTCCAAGTGTCTTTAGTATTCACATGTGGCTCGTCTTTCCTTTTTACTTTTATAGATCTTCATTTAACACCTTGATTACTTCTTTCAATGATTCAAGTTCTTCTACTAGCTTCGTAATTAACATGTTTTTTTCGCAGCAGCATTCTGGTGATTTTTCATGACTTTCACTCTTCTCTTCGACATTACACTCGCGAACAATACATGCTTTGCATACATATTCTTCATTCGGCCAGGGGCGTCATTTGGGGCTACAGAGGGGGGGGGGGGCATTCGCCCCCCCTGGATTTGGAATTTTTGTGTATAAATATATTTTTGTATTTTTAAATGTAAATGTAAATGTAAATAATGCTAACTTAAGGACATAAAACTGAAGTTTTATTATTAAAGTATCTAAATTATACATACTTAATTAATAAAAAAGATGCAACAAGGTCACTGTCGTCAGAAAATAAAATCTTGCCCCCGCCCCCCCCCCTGGAAAAACCTGAAATGACACCCCTGCATTCGGCATGTCGCTTTCACTTACCTCGCTACGTTTATTAAAATTATACCACGTGTCATACTTGTCACACCACCATTTTTAACCGGTTTTTTGCATTTACCACATTTATAATCCCTCCTAAATTTTCAGTTTCTCGAAGAACTGTTACACGACTGACTACAGATAGTCGCCATTTTCAGTACTTTATTGAGTGCTCACTTTATCCAGAAGTCATTTTCTACAAATTTTTAGTAATTAGTAACCTAGTGGCCATTTCCCACCATTTATTTGTTTGTATAAAAATTACTACAATAATCTAAGAGCAGTTAATTACTGCATCACCTTAACTTTACTGCGTGGATATAAACATAAGCATGTGAAATTGTAGTAAGCAATAGTTTGTCATGTTACCGTTCAATGTTTTAAACAAGCTAACTAATGTATGCCAGCCAAGGTACTGTAATTGTATACTATAATTTTATGTAGCATGGCTCAGATGCCAAGTACTACCACCTTAATGAATTTGTAACTTACTAAAGAAATTGGTACTTGTATGTAGCTCCTTTATAGAGACCAATGTTTAGATGTAACACGAGAATTAGGGCCGTAATTATAAACGTCCTCCGAAGGCTTGCTGGCAAGCCCCTGGCCTTTATTCGCGCAGCAGTTCGCTGGCGATCTTCCACCCTTCCTACACTATAGTTGTCTGCCGATGGATCGCCAGGAGATCGCCGGCTGAATGGGAGTTGGATGGTTCTCCTTCATAAAATTTGGCAACACAGCCTCATTTTTAGCAG
>PNEQ01020736.1:0-17713 GCA_003012365.1 Medauroidea extradentata | reverse complement strand
AAACACTCGTGGAAGGTTAACAAAGTTGCGTGATACAATTATACAATGAAAATACACATTGGATAAACACTGGAATATATTAACGTAAGTAATTATGGGTTTACAAATAAAGTCTGTGACTTAACAATCTTACAAGCTAAAATAAACGGCAACACAGTAATCGGCAATGTGCGGGCGCATGCTAAGACTTTAAGGTTAAAATAGCAAGTATAAAAAATCGGGGGCGAGCGTTAAAGATTTTACAGCTTAACGCAACTGACATGCGTCAAACTGAGCAGAAATTCTTCTATTTGCCACAACCAACTCGATAAGATACTTAGTATCACTCAATGGATATGAGACTAATTACATTACACACTGAAAATAAAGATTTGATCTCTGTTTAAGTTTTTATTCCCGATATTTCCCCATCGCTCTTACAAACAAAATTGTTCCTCCAGTCACAAGTGCATTATCGCAGAAAAGTCTTCTCTGGAAGGAAATAAACAAAATTGGCACTCATCCTACATTTACAAAGAGGAATGCCTCTGCATTTCGCACCAAATGGCCTATATGCGCGGCCAGAAAATTATTTTAATGAAGAAAAAGGTTAATTCCAAAACTTCACACTACATTGAAGGACTGAAAATGAAGCAAGTTAAGGACATGGTGCTACCCACGCGCAGTAAGTTAGCCACTCCTTATGCATTCATATGTTATTCGGGCCGCAGCCACTTGCACGACCATCCTCAGCCATGGTGCGACATTTTCTCGTGCTTGGCGATGGTCTTTTCGCCCAACCCAGTTACCACTACTGCGCATTACTCAGCTAGCCAATCACAGGCTTGGCCCTCGCGTGTTCGTCTTACATGCCCCCCACCATTCACAAACGTTTACACACAACTACGGTGTCAGCCAATGGTTTACAAAGCTCTAATATGCTTCCTAATACAGCATAGGTCAAACAAGAAAAAAGTATGCAAAAGAATTTGAAGCGCCTACCCCCGAGGAAATATGGTACATTTATAGACTGCCATCACCCTTCAACCATGTGGCAATACGTAATTATATTCATAATTTCTTAATTGAAACTTAACTTTAATTATATTTTTACAGAAATAATTGAGATTCTTTCCTCCAACACACTGTCACCTTTGAAATTGAGTTACAAAAAAATTACTTTAAAAAAATATCCTTTAACTAGGCCGATACACCTTATGCCTGCAGTGTTACAACAGAGATGCACAAGAACTTGCATAATCAGTACTTGCAGGAGGGAAAACACAAAACACAGATGAACAAACACATTTTTCATGTTGTCGTGAAGTTTTGCTGACCAGGCCAGCTTCCTTGGGCGGCGAATGATAGCACACTGCAGTATGGTGGGCGGTAAGCGGCGGTTGGTGACTAGCACACCTAGCGGCCAAGGGACGAACTAGGGTGTGGCGGGAAATTTGAAAGTTTTTGGAAGTTGAGGCCTGGTGGTTGTCTGGATTCTGTGATATACTAGTGGGCTAGTTCCCAGCACCTTAGTTCTGCACTATTTTCTAAAGGTGGTAAGGATCTCAGCCCTCTGGTGTTGTAACAGGCATCAAAAGAGAGTTAGTGGGAGGCTGAATATGCAGCAACATGTTTGTCTTGAAGGTTTAGACTGAACTGGCCATTGCTTGTTTGGTATTCGCCCTGTGGCCATTCACCCTGTCTTAGCGTATTTGTGATGAGACCAATGTAATCAGCATCGCATTATGTGCACTGTAAATGGGTAGATAAGGTTTTTGTCACGCAGTTGTAATTGCCTTGAATTGGGTATCTACGATTGGTGAGCCTGCTATGGAAGGACAAGGAACGCTGATGTACCTGCACAGGAGCTGCAGCGAGGGCTATTGCAGGGATAGGAATTTCTGAGTGTGTTGATTGAGCTGAAAATAGGACTGAGTGGTAGTTTGGGGCACACAAGTTTGTTGTGGAGGATAGGAGGTCATCTGAAAACCAGTTTTGGGGGTTTGGAGAACAGCTTGTGAGTAAGTGCTGATGAAGAAATTATTATTTGGCTACAGTTGAGGATGATCTTGAGTTTGTTGAAGCCTTCGTGGTAAAGCACTACCAGAGGGATGTCAGTGTTACTGTCTTGGGTATGTGGTCTCTTGTTAGAGATGTCATGCTAAATCTGACTGTCAACAAGGGGTTTGGAATATCCTCTGTCAATAAATGCTCTGGCTATTTGGTCACACTGTGTATTCAGATCGTCTTTGGTTGAACATACGTGCTTGGCTCTGGTTGCTTGCCTGTATGGACGTGATTTTTTGCAGTAAAAGAGGTGCTGGCTATCAAAATGAAGGTATTAAATACGGTTGATAGGTTTGGTGTGCACAGTAGTTTTACCGCCACACCCTAGTTCGTCCCTCAGCCACTAAATGTCCTAGTTACTAACCACCGTTTACCGCTCACCATACTGCAGTGTGCAATCACTTGCCACCCGAAAAAGCTGGCCTGGCCAGCAAAACATCGCGACCACACAATCACGCAAAATATGTGTGTGTCCATCTGTTTTTTGTGTTCTTCCACCTGCAAGTATTGATTCTGTATGTACTTGTGCATCTTTATCTACATGTTTTAGTCAAGCAGCCGTTCCCACCTTCTCTTTGTTTACATTTTTAGTTTGTCATACATATTTTTTTTATGCTGGATGAGAGTCACAAGATGTCAATGGAGTGGTTAAGCACAGAAGTATGAACAGTAAATGGCTAAGAAAAACTTTGCTGTGCTCAATGATTTTATGTACTTTCACATAAGTTGTCATGTGCATAGCACTATTTTAACATTAACATGATTAAAAGACCAATTCTAATACACACATTTGCACTATAAGGCCAATTCTATTAGGTGCATACATATGTATATGCCAATCAAAAATGTACAAAAAGATGTTATGCAATGCAGAATTGTCAAACAGAGTCAAACTGTTGAAATTCACAATATAATTTTACTGGCATTTAGTGACCATACAATATTTTACATTTAGTGATATTATAATACCAAACTTAATGACCATGTGGTCAGCAAGAGGCCAACGTTAAATAATTATAAAAACATGACACACAAATGAGGTATTTTACCTCCCCCCTTAAATCAGAGCTGAAATTAAATGCACAAATGCAATGCCGGTTCGCAGTCCAACCATGCACTCGGGAGAAATCTATGCCTGTTCGGAAGCTGGCAGTAAATTATATACTTTATAGCACTGAAATTATTTAAATGACTTCAAAAGGCTTTAAAAACCAAATATTTTACTCTGCGTTTCATATTGTAGTAGTTATTGGTGCGACTCAGAGGGAGACTGTTGTATTTTGTAGCTTAGACTAGATAACACTGTACGCACAAGGGTCACGCAGCCCTACCGTTCAGTGCGTGACTGGTCATGCCAGATGTACCAATGATCAGGAGCGATGCAGGACACCAGAAGAATGAGCATAGGACAGTCATGGTTTTCATCAGGGACACATCTTGGGTCAATTAGGTATAGAATTCAGTGCAGGCAAGGACAAGGGGATTACTCGCTGGTTTAAAAAGGAACTAGGCTATCTCAACCTCCAGGTTTTTCCTTGATATACAAAGCTAATAATCTAAATCCCATACTTCTGGTACCTCATTCGCATGATTACAGGCCATTTCATTAGGACACACCTGGTAGGTAAGTCAACAGGAAGGGAGAACTGGAGTACCTGAACATCGAAACAAATCTGCGCTAAAAAACAATAGAACACAGTGGGCGTGACAAATCTTGTTACAAACACCGAGGATTTCAACCCAGATCCCACACTTGTCGGTTAAGTTAGATGGAATGGTCTCTTTAACTTCCGTGACTCAAAACTACTGTGCATTATATTTAGGGCATTGGGTGAAGGGTTAAGGGAGTAAGGAGGCTTGCACCAGACACCACTGGTTTACGATGGGTATGGCAACACATTTTACCTACAGGAGTCTGGTAGGGTCCCATGCTTGCCAGCTATGCTAGGAAGTGCGCTTCCCATACTTGACAGCCAGATGTAATTACTGGTTGTCATATGCCATGTCTTCAGGGAAGAGGTGAAACCATGAAAATTTTTAACATCATCCATCCTCATGTATTCACCTATATCATTTCCTAATGTCCCAGTGATACTCTCACCAGTAACACTCTGAAAGCTCTCACAACTGTAGGCTGCCACCCATGATTAAAGTAAATCCATTCCTTATCTGTAACGATGAAAAAATATTTTTTTAAAATGACATTCTAATTTTATGAAACTAAATTATCATTAAACAGCGCATGCATGCCAGTAGTCTGGTCTGTAACATCACACCTATATGGATATAGAGAAGTCTCATGAACTGCTATATTTTTAAGTGATTTTAATTTTTCTGGTGTCACAAGATTTTAGTAATACGTAATTTGGATGAAAGTTGGAACATCCTATCTACTCAAACTATTTTCGTACTTATTGGATGAGTGATGAAACTAACCAGTAATACAAATATTAGTAAAATTTTCAAGACAAGAGTTAAGGATAGACCACAAATACATTTAAGAAAAAGACAGTGGATAAACAACAGCATCAAATTAAAACAAACACAGACAAAAGAAATTTTAAAAAATTTGTATTTGTTTTTTTTTTAATCTGTGTTTGTTCTAATCTGTTGCTGTTGTTTATCAAGTATCTTTTTTATTATATTTGTGGTCTGTCCTTAAATCCTTTCTTGACAGTATTTTACTACTTAGGCATTCTATACTAGACTGAGGTCCTCTTAGTCCAGGGACATGAATACTTGTGGTGTTCAAATTATTTTTCTCTCATGTTTTTGATAGCTCTTGGTGCCAGCATAACTTTTCATTATCATCACTGTCATGTCAGTAATTTAAAGTCTCATATGTTGGCTCTAGAATTTTGTGAAATTTCTGCTTGACTTGTCTGTATACCAGTACGTAATGTGCACTTGCCTGGAACAAATCTATGCACTGTAATTTTACATTGTTAAATTACTACTACACCCTGAGACTGCTTAGATTTCTGTCTTGGCCTGTATACTCTAGGTCGCATCAAACTCTGTTTTCCCTGCTTTGACATATCCAGTGCATGATGTCCCAGTAACTTGCAATAGCCAAACATCAAGCTGTAAACACCAGTATAATATATGACACAAGACTATATGTACATATATACACTATACCTATACATATTCAATGCTTAAAGGGGAGTGATAAGACAATTTTATTGTATTTTCAATTTTTGAACAGTAACATTTATTCAAATTGTATTATTAAAATTTTCTCTTTGACAAAGCATAGGATATATTCTTGGTAAACTGCTTGACATACATAATAAAGTAATACTGTATTTCATTAATTTGTCATGCAGAATCATTGCAAGAGAAGCCATGAAAGTTAACCTATAATTCTCTCAAGTCTACGCTACAATTGATTTAGCACAGAATATAGCACACGCACAGGAATTCCAAAGCACAGTTTTCAAATGCCACAAGCTACAATGCATGCACAGAAATACAGCACAGGATCGGCATACAGAAAAATTGGTAAAAAGTAAAATTTTCTGTGCGTGTGTGCCGTGCGCAGCCAATCAGAATGAGGATACTGCCGAGTTCATGTGGAGTTCGGTTATTGATTAATTTGGAATGAACTTGACTATAGTTGTATCCGGTATAGTATCCAATTATATTTGCTAGTGCTGCCAACACACAAACAAATAATATACCAGCCATAATTCCCGGCACACCTAGCGGAAACTTCCTGAACTTCTGTGCGTGTGTAGCGATAAATGTAGCTTACAAGATTTATATGTACGTTTGACGTGTGCCTGTGCATGTGCCTGTGCTAACTCATTTGTAGCGTAGCCTTTACAATGATTCTGCATTACTAATTAATTAAAGATTCTATTAATATTTATGGCATGCAGTTTACCAAGAATATATCCTATGCTTTGTGAAAGAGAAAATTTGGATAAGACAATTTTAAAATATGTTATCGCTCAAAAACTGAAAATAAAATAAAATTGTCAAACAGTCCCCCTTAAAGTGTGTCGCCTGCAGCAAGTTATAATGCGCGTTGGTAACTCAGAAGTGAATGAGATAGCACCAAACTAACGAGCTATATTTCCTCATAGATGTTTTTTCTAAAGAATTTTAAGGGCATCAACTACCATGTACTTCAAATGTGTTGCAATGTGTTCATAAATATGTTTTTCATGTAACTAAACATGTGCCCATTGTGCCTACGTGTGAAAAAAAAAAAAACAGTTCAGACAAGAACGGAATGTCTTTTGTTAAAACTATGCCCAATAAAGTAAAACTTGTTACTAAGCCGCCTGGCATAGCTAAGAACAGACTTTTCTAATTGCCATACTTCAAAATGTATTAATTGGATGTACGTTAAACTCAAATATAAACGTGAAGTGAACTTTGCTACAGGCTTTCCACCAATGCAATTATATGGTCACCTCTTAAAGACCTGTAGTGTAGTGAAAATGGATCAGCAGAAACCTCGTATGCTAGTTCAACGCTTGGCTAATTGTGGCGATGCTGCATTTGATATGCACCTAAAAATATTGTTCCTCCAGTCACAAGTGCAATATCGCGAAAAAGTCTTGTCTGGAAGGAAATAAACAAAATTGGCACTCATCCTACATTTACGAAGAGGAATGCCTCTGCATTCCGCACCAAATGGCCTACATGCGCGGCCAGAAATTTATTTTAACGAAGAAAAATGTTAACTCCAAAACTTCACACTACATTAAAGGACTAAAAAATGAAGCAAGTTAAGGACGTGGTGCTGCCCACACCATGGTAGAAAGAAACATATAATATTTATACGAAGACCAGATGTAAGGAGTGAAACACACCTGCACAGCCCCACGCACCATGATGCCAAGAAGACCATCCCGCCACTCCAAACTCAGAGGATTCACCTCCCCATACAGTTCACCTAGTGTCACAGACTTGGGATTCAAGACGTACATGTTAACTTTACGGTAGTGATAACCTAGAATGCCATCTTCATGTAGCTTGGTCAGCGTGTCCTTCAGCACCTGCAAACCAAAGTAATTTATTTTACTCATAATGTGCACTAACTTGTTCGTATGTGTACAGCAAAATTTTGCACTAATGTACTGAACAGTTTTTACTGGGTGGTAACATAATTTCCAATAGAAGTCCCAAACATGAACGAAAATTCTTCTGGTAAAAAAGTTCAACAGTGTACGACTTCAAGATACCCCTGTCTAAGGCTATTTATCACCATCAAGACCTGGAATTTGTAGGCACTAAGGCAAATTTTAGTCACTCAACAGCTGCTTCATCACCACTAAGCAAGTATTTGTACAGAAACTTTACCAAGAAACACTCACTTCTTAAATGCTCATTTTAGTAAGTTTTACTATTCCACAATATACATAAGTAATAAACATATAAATTGGAAACTTGTCAATTGTGCAGTGATTCTTAAACATTATCGTAAACAAGCACCATGAAGGTGCATGGAGTGATTTTTCAATAATCCTATACTTTCTACTGCCGTACACATTGCATGATGACCTAGCCAGACTGTAACATTAAATTCAAAGAACAACTAACTTTGGCAAACTTTCTGAAGCCCAAGGCCCCATTTCATAAAACAATTTAGGTTACAAGACTATAATATAAGACTCCTAGAAAAATTGCAGTAGCTCCCAGATTAATGTCTCATAAACAAATTAGGTACTAAATTTTGTTCCACAAAACATACCAGAAGTCTAATTGTACAAATTTCCCACTTATAATATTACAGTAGAATACCGTTGTTACGACCCCTCATTGTTTCTGGGAAAAGGATCGTAAAAACGGGAGGGTTGTAATAGAGGAACAGGGACATTTTGGGCAGATTTTGACCCACCCAGTAGCCCTATAAGTAAAATTTGCCATTTTTCGCACAAACTTTATAATCATCTCTGGTGTAAAAAATGCAGTTTTTAAACAAAATATAAATAATTCCAATAATCAGATGCCTCTGCAAAAAAAAAAATCTAAAAAGTAATCTTTAGTTTTTCCTCGTCACAAAAAAAAGCATAAACACAGTGTGACATGCCCAATTCCACTGACTTACTTTGGAAAGGAACAGTTAACTTATTATTTGAGACAAATAAAAGGACAGAAAGTTGAGGTACTCACAGGCAGGCATTTCTTGACAGTTTCACAGATCTAAAAGGACGAACACATAACTGCGCGGGTGTGCAACATTTTGCTGGCCAGGCCAGCTTCATCAGGTGGCGAGTTTTGGCACATTGAATAATGGTGACGGTAGAAGCGTGGTTGGTTACCCTAGTGGCCAGGGAGCGAACTACGGTGCGGCGGGAAAATTCAAAAAGAGACGTGGCTGTGTAACAGTATTCTGGTGTTATGGTTACAATTATATGATGTTGAGACCTGGGGGGTTGTCAAGATTTAGTAACGTATTGATTAGCTAGTTCCCAGAATGAATGGCGAAGGGACGCCACACGCAGTGCTCTCATTGGCTGGTTCTCGGTGGCGTGACCCTCGTCATTCGTTTCATTACCTAGAACTCTCAAGGGCAAAACTAAAAACTACTCAATAACAGCAAACAGTGCCAAAACTCCCACAGAAAAAACCAGAACCTGAAAAAAAATAAATGCAGTAAAACCTCTTTATAACGACCCATTTTATAACGACCACCTGTCTATAACGACCCGTTTTTGGGAAACCGTGATTTTTAAATTTTTTTTTATTTCAAATTTCAAGGAAAAAGGCAAAAAATAGGTTTTTGTGCGCCTCACGGGAATACCCGGCGCGCTCGGCATTCTCCCACGTGCCAGTGTTCTCTCGCTTGCTGTTAGATACGCTGCACGCTCTCTGTTCGCTCTATTATAACGACTTTACTGTGCGACTTTTGGATATCTCTTGGTGTTTAAGATTTATGACGACTTATTACGCTTTGATTTTCACGATTTCAATTTGGTAATTTATTTGGTTTGAGTTTGTAAACGATTATTGACGACCCACGCAGTTATTTTGGCTTTCGATTTGGTTACGATTATTGACTACCAACCCAGTTTTTTTGGCTTTCGATTTGGTTACAATTATTAGGCTTGAATCTGTAAACGATTTTTGTCGACCCGTACATTTTTTAAAACTTCATACGGGCTTTCGATATTTCCATAATGAGTGGAAAGCGAGTCGGCTTGTCGCTTCTGAAGAAGTATGAAATAATCAAGGAAGTGGAATCGACACAGAAGCCTAAGTCAGAGATTGCGTGGGAGTTTGGCATCCCGAAATCAACATTGTTTACGATCTTAAAAATGAGGGACGAGGTCGTTAATGCAATGCAGAAGGAAGGACACAATGCAAACGTAAAAAAAAAACTAAGGCGTACGATGTGGACTTTTAAAAAAAAATAGGAAACAGTTGTTCGGCCCTTTAATGTGTCAGACTTTTATTTCATTGTGTGTTTGTTTAGTGTCCCGTCAACGCAGTGATAATAGTAAACAAATGATCTGCCTAATTTATCACGTTTGTTGGATATTATATCTGGTAAGTTTTTTACTAGTTTACACATTTTCTTTGTCCTTAACAAAATATTTAACACATTGACATGTAACTTTAATATTTTAACTGAGTGATAACGTAACGTCACAGTGCACGCCCGCGATTATCTTTCAATCGGTCTCAAAGCAGAGCAGGCGGACGCGCAGACTAGGACAGCTGCTGTGGCTGTGGTATTGATCGGCGCATGCGCGCGCAGCCATCTCCGGCACTTACCTCCCCCCCTCATCGTAGTCTATCCTCCCGTCCCGGCCGGCCGATAACAAGCAAGAAGCGACACCGCACGTAACCTCACAGCGCGTGATTTTCTAAGTGTTCACAGTGTAAAAGAAAAGCCCCGAGAGTAGAATACACTATCACCTTTTCTCTAAAAGACGCCTGGTCATAAATTTCGTTTATAGCTAAGTTTAAATGTACTACTTATTATTGCTTAAGATGATCGAACATGGACTTAATGTGAAAACGGCCTATTTTGACTTATAGAGGTTCCAAATGGGTCCGAAAACTTATAACAACCACCTCTCTATAACGACCCTAATCTCGGGAACCGTGAGGGGTCGTTATAAAGAGGTTTTACTGTAAATAAATTTACTGCCTCCTACCAAAGCCACCTGGCCATAACAACTAACATTACACCCTATCTGAAATCTAAAACATACAGGAATAAAAGACCTGCACCTTTACTCTTCCTTTCTGGAACCGAGACCACTGAAATAAAAGAAATATTATATTAGAAAATAAAGATTACATAAAATACTAATTCACCAATAATGAAAAACCCCTTGCCCTGCAATGCCACATGTTTGACTGTACAGTGTGTTTCTAAAACATGGCAACAAACTTTTAACAGGTTATTCCTAGGGTGAAAATAGAAAGTTTGATATATGGAACCCAAGGTCCAGGTCAAATAGAAAGAGTTGTGGACGCTTCCAAAGTTTGAGAAAATGTTTAAAATTATTGTAATATGTCGGAAACCGCTAGCTTGACAGAAACCAATTTCTGACTACAAAATAGTTTAACTAAACTCAATAATAATGTCAAGAATTTCTACATTGAAAAACACTTTAATCATGATGACAGGAGGTGGCACCACCCTTATTTTTGGGGGGGATAAAGTACGTGACAGTAAAAATTTCTTATTTCATGTGTCCAAACACAATAAAATGGCACCAAAAATTTAATCGACGATTAATTCAGTCATTATTTTGTCCGTGACCATCCTTTGAAAAGTCAGTATTGCCCTGTTGAGTGATCCAAATTCGCATTCCTAATTGACATAATGGTTTTTTCAGAAATATAGACATTATTGAAATATTTATTCTTTAACAAACACGTTTATCCTTATCTCTTAAAACCAACTTAACAAACCAGTGCATCAAAATTTAATAGCTCATACAGTACTGCAGTACTAAGAGTAGAAGTTCTCACATTCAGCACAGTAGTCTTGCCTCCTCCTGTGGGGCCTACAAGCATCACACCATGTCTGACAATCAATGTCTCGTGTAGTTGTATCACCCTAGAGATTAAGCAGGGCACTGGCTGCAGCTGCTCTTTCTCCATAACTGCAACTATAGCTTCCTGAAGTACTCCGTAGTCCTGCTCTGGGATGACCACACCCGGAAATAAGTCGTTGAGGATACCCTGCCACAAACAAAGTAAATAACTGAGGATAAGCACCAAGCATTTTTAAGAACCAATTTTCCAGATCTGTAGCTTACAACAAACTAATAACAGTTCCATAAACAGTAGATTAATGTTTTGCAGCATAAATTTTACACACCATTGTTTTATGTCATAAGTTAACATTAAATTTATTCAAGACATTAAGTTAAAGCAACAAATTACGATATGTGCATCTGAAATGTAACAAAACTACAGCATGATACAACAAATTAACTCATGTAATTCCTATAATTGCACAGTGCCACACACAGCACTTGCCCCTGAGAACAACATATATCCCTCCCATAGCAGCCAACACATTGCCAAGGAACTAGACCACAGGTGTTCACCATCTTGTATTGAATACCCTTCAATCACCCCCAAATGTATGGTCTATTGCCACTCATTTCTTTAAGTTACAGCAATGCCGGTGTACCAACACAATGTCATTACTGGCTGCAAAGGTAGGGAATGCTGCCCAAAAACCACACTAACTACATGTGACCAACTGAAGGCAACAACATGTCACAAAACACTACTTGATGTCATGTTAAACTAAGTGGGACAGCACAAAAATTTTAAAATGGAAACTGGAGATAAATACAGTTTCTAATTATATAAAAATACAGCAGAACTCCTTTATTACATCCCAAATTTTTACACGTACCCTCATTTTAACCAACTTTTTGAGGTCCCATTTGCTGATTTTATGTTAGAAATTTCTCTCTTTTTACACTGTCCTGCAATTTAAAACAATTTTTCAGGTCCCTTGAGATGTGTAAAAAAGATTAATAATTTGCCACAAATGGCAGGACTTTCAATTTTGTTAACAAAGAAGGTTCACCATAGTATAATATATTTAACAATTAGGTACATCATTTTTATTCTACATACATACTGTTAACATATCAAATGCATGAAAGAGTTCACATTACTAACTTAATGGACATGTGGTGGTGAAGCCCACTCCCCAAAGAGTACTGTTTCCAGTAGTCACTTGTTTTGTTCTTCAGAAACTGGGAATGCAGGAGTTTCAAAGAAAACTAACACTGGCTGAGACAGAATTAATTTCAAAATTATTAGTTCAACATAAAAAAAACTTTACTCTTTTTGTTAATATGTATTTCATTAAAAAAATCAATTAATACATCAAGCAAAATGTGGTTGTTTACAAACACATGAAACTGAAAAATGTAAGGGAAATATTTTTTTCAGTCACACAAACTCCCTAAAATCCAAACAATCACTTAAATTCTAAAAATTTTGTAATAAAAACAACAATTTCAAAGTAGCCTCTCACCCCAGGCAGGATCACCAAGAATGAGAAAAGTCAAGGTTAAGTCATGGCTGACAGTTCTACCCTATACAGACATAACTTATCCAGTCAGTCTTATGAATGGCTGAGGATGGATGAACTGGGGGTGAAGCAGTGATGGAATGCAAGAGGAGAGGAAAATTTGAGATCCCAAGAAAACCTGCCAAGCGATGGCAACATCCGTAACATTTTCCACAAGCAAAATCAGGAGAACACATTGAGGAATCAAACCCGGATTATGGCGGTGGCAGGAGGTCTAACACTACAGTCAAACCTCTTTGATACAAACCTGAAGGGACCAAAATTTTGGCTGTTTGTAATAATGAGGTCTGTATTAATAGATGTTCACTAAAATCTTAAAAAGTTTCTAAAATTTTGGTCACTCTGTTTATCCCAACAAATCAAATTGTCGTTTCACCACAATGACTTCCTTTTACTTGAGAACTTCGTATTGCACGGTTTAATGCATAAACAAAATTTTTATTAAACATTAAAGTAATAATTTCATTTCTTGTCGCATTCCAAGGGGAATAAAAATCACTTTGTATTAATGAGAACTTCGTATTAACAGGGTTTGTATTAACGAGGTTCCACTGTATACCATCCTAGTGCCTGTACTAAGTATACATCAATAACAAAAAAAAATGTCTTCCTTCGATTAACATTCTACTTTGTAGTACTAATACTGGATAAAAATTTACAATAATTGCTTGCCTTGAAGAGTACTGCGTCATCTGCAAGAAACTTAGGCAAATTGCTGTCTCGCAAGGCTTGTATCAGCACCACATCTTCACGAATAAAGGGGCGTCCCCTTTTCAATGAACCAGCCATCACCAGCACACTCTTCACTGCTCTGTGACAACACCATATCTCTCTCAAAGTTTCCACAATGAATACGAAATAAACAAGAATGCAGCAGTGTACATTACACAATGACAATAGATATACAGTATACTATATACCCAAGTGCCAATTATCTAAAAATGTTAAAGTTACATCAGTTAGTCTTCTTCCCCATCAGTGACTTTTATTATTTAATGATATCTATGTTGGACCTGACCCTTCAGCACATGGGCTAATACAGTGGAACCCCTGAATTACACTTCTCAAGGGACCAGGAAAGTGTAATCTGAGGGAAGGTTATAATCTAAAATCATTAAATGGGACCAAATACAAACAGTGTAAATGGCAGGAAAGTGTAGAATCAGGGGGTGTAATTCAGGGGTTCCACTGTAGTACCTGGGCTTCCTGTTAAGGTCTGCAAACAAAAATACCTATCCTGATCCAACAAACCCATTACTCACACAACCAATTCCACAATCAGACTACCAAGCTCATCGCCATGCACTTCCAACCCAGGACAGGCTTAAACAGAATATCCAATATTTTACGTTGAAGCTCCTGTAGCAAATGTGAACTCACTAAGACAGTGAACAAGTAATGCTGGTGGTTTTAAACAAACTCTTCCCTATACTAACATAAAGCCAGCTACTGCCCTAGTCAAAAAAATAGTTTTCAACATTTAATAACATAACAACAAATAACATAGGTTTGTCGTCTTACAGTCTGTCACGTGTTGTCCAATGTCTTTGTTCAATTTAATATTAATTCACATCTCGTGTTTGTCTTCATTCATGTCTATCAGTTTTGTAGCACTTTAACAGAATTGTAGATTCAGAATTTCTTGATTAAAAAATAAATAAAACAAAAACTTTTCTGTAAATACTTCTGCAATAAGTACATCAGTATTTGTTTATACTTTCAACTGTCCTGTTGTCTTGTGTCTTGGATGATCATTGTTATACAGGTTTCATCAACAAATCATTAGAAATGGTTCATGATCATAAACCCATACATTCTTACTATAAAACCCACTGCAACACATTCAAATATCTCATCATAATTAGTATTACCATTAGTATGTCTGTGCTTACATGTCAATTTTAAGACACTATTTTAGCTGTGTAATCACAGTGCAATAAGTAATTATTAGAACTACTGTACTTCATGAAAAATTAATACGTGCCCAATCTATCACACTTAATTTTGAACTGCTTTCCACATCGCCTGTCATGGTTACTCAACGACTTTGACAGAATATAAACATTTTTATGTAACTAAATGTATATAAAAGAGTTTGAATAGTAAAAACTGTTCCAATAAATTCAACTGCATATTACATGCACAGTAAAATTCTGTTTTGCAATAAACATAAAAGCCAATTAGGTACGAGATATTTTTAGACCTCACCTCATTCCAAAGTCATAGTGATCTTGTTGAGAAAGTTGTTCACTGGAGAGTTTGTACATCTGAACCATCTTGTGAGCGAGAACTTTAGAAGATTCAAAGCCTTCAGAGTACAATATAACTTCAGCAATGAGAGCTAGGATATCAAACAGTGAAAACGAAAATAAATTACTACCTAATACATGCAGCTTTCCTATCGTCACATTCACTGGCATAAAAATCAAAATGAATGAAACAGCTTTACACAAATCGAGTAAAACCCCCTTTTTACACCCCCTGTTTTTTTATACTTTCTCAAATTTTACACCTACTTTTTGTGGTCCTATTTGCTGATTTTACATTAGAAATATCCCTCTTTTTACACTATCCTGCATTTTGCAACTACTTTTCCAGGTTTCTTGAGCATTGTAAAAAAAGGGGGTTCCACTGTATTTGTGCAATATTGCAATGTAATGTTAAATTATACCAAAAGTAATTTGCTACCTCATGTCGGACTGGTTGACACTAATGACGTTGAAGGACATATGAAGATATATGAAACAGGGATGGAAAAACAATGTAATGAACCTGCAGCGAATAAAAGCACAATGTAACAATCCGCACACCATGACGCTGTTTTGCCATACTCCTCACATGACAATTCTGGTATAGCTTCTACTTTCAATTTTAAGGTTCCCTTAATCCATTGCAATTGTAAACATATTTATTTCTAGAAAAATTTATTTTAAAAAAACCTGTACTTTATATTTCAAAAATATAGAGCCGCTCTGGCATTTATCGCACAGGCAATAAATGCCGATATTTCGACTCTTGGCACTAAATAGGTTAAGACTGTTGATTTACAGTTTGCTGCCACTTTTTCACATAGACAAAACAACGTAAACCTCAATCACAGTATATAGAGTACCGAAATCAAAAGTTCACATCTGAGTCACAAAAAATATAATTTTTAAATAATAGTTGCACCATCCTTGGTGCTGGTGCGGCATCGATGGCGTGCGGTGTGCTTTACGTGAACTATCGTCGGGCTCGAATCGCAACCTCTTTGCCTTTGTAGTTGTCTTGTGTTCTCTATGTCCCCTCCCTCTCCTCCCTTTTTGCGCGTGCGTAGTAGCTTCGGGTTCTGGCCAAATCCCTGCTGGTATTGCTCGTGTGAGCTTTTTTACTCACTCTTCTTCTGGATTTTAGCCTGTTCAGATGTAAGTGTATCTGCTCTGATTGTGTAGTGCTTTTTGAGAATTCGTTCCCCATGACGGCACGACGGCTGCCGTCATGTGTTAGGTGTTTTATTTAACTTCTACTTTTGTAAAATTTTGAAATTGATATTTTTAGGCCGCCGTCTTTTGAAAATTCATTTTCGGGTTAAATTTCTTATTAGTCATGTTTGTGGTTTTGTATACCTCTATTTAAGCGTAAGGATCGTAATACTTCGTCCTGATATTTGTTTGATTGATATTGATGTTGTTTACACGCTTGGTCTAGTCAATTATTGGGGTCTATTTGACCGTGTATATTCCAGCGGGTAGCTTTTTTGCTGTACGCCTTGGCATCATAGTTTTGTAACTTGTATCACGACTACGAGCACGTACACATATTTTACGGCTTGCTAGTTTTCCTTGAATAAAAATTTGTATATGGCTAATATTATTTACAACACACCTTGTTGTTGTCACTGCATAATCATGGTCCTGTTTCTCTGGTTGTGATTCAAAGTATCATGATATTAGGGATTTTTTTGATGTTAAAGAATTTCAAGCCCCTTTTGGCTTAGCTATTTTGACGTGTACTTCGTTTTAAGGCTGCTGACTGCAGTGCATTGTAAGAAATAGGTTAATTTGTAAACTGTAAATTTTTCAGAAAACCGTTTGAATTGGAAATAGTCTGTTATTACAGATTATGAAGGTGTTAATATGTAGGTATAAATTAAGAGAAATAGTCCATACTGAAATGAGACGTGGAAATAACAGTTGTTTGGTACGATTCACTGATGAATTTGGTAAATTATAAATTGCGCGTTATCTTGAATGCGATTTTTGATAGGTTGTTATTCATGAAAGTTGATTAACTGTGTGATGATTGTAATCCAATTTGTTTATTGAAACTTTGAGACTATTGTGTATGTATTCCAATTAACGTACGGATTTCCTAATATTGAGATTATGTTACTAGAGTGAAAAATTCGTAAATAATATAATCAATTATAACGCCCATATTTGGTTATTGTAAATCATTGTTCTGGTCAGCTCGTTAAGCATTTTGAACATTTATATTGTAATTTATTAATGCTTGTGATAACTTTCAAATATTGTTCAATAAATTATTTAGTGAATGAATTTGTAATTGTATCTTCATTGACAACATTCAACTATTAGTATGTATGTTATGTGTCAAAATATAATCTGTTTGAGACGTGTAACATAATACCCGGAACTTAAATTAAAATACACGTTAGCTTAGACAGCATCACATCACACACTTACGACGTCGCCATCTTATCTTCTACTGAACTTTGATACAGGTGCATGATGGGTAGTGATGAGAGTCTGGGAGTGACATCACACACACGCACAATGCAAGAACTGTATATGTACACAACATTTGCCGCCCGCCTAAAATGACTATTTTAAACTAGAGTAAAAGAAAAAAAGAAAAAAAAAGAAAAAGAAAAAAAAATCTAGTCTTGCACAGTCTCACTTGGTAGTAAGTACAGCTTGTTTGTTGGGCGAACCAATTCTCCGTTTGCAGTCCTGATTTTCGCCACCCTAACAAGATTGTCTTTACCAGGAAACACTTTGACCACTCGAGCCATACACCAACTTAACGATGGGACATAATCTTGATGAACTAACACAAGATCACCAGGAACTAGATTTCTCTGCTGGATGGTCCATTTTCCTCGACTCTGCAGGGTGTGTAGATACTCAC